>JAWQEG010007743.1:10000-80413 GCA_033782935.1 Petrolisthes cinctipes
CAATGGGCTGGAACACAATTGATAAAGAAGTTTATATATAGATGAGATATGGACTACACATGGTGTGTTGTTGGTCACATATAAAGAGTGATTTATTCATATGACCATGTGTGTTCAAGTGTTTGGATATGGATTCATTGACTGTCAATTATTATTATTTTCTAAGTTAAACAAATAAATTGTAGTTAGTCATGATGTAATTTATTTAAAAGACGTGCGGCACTTCTTGGAAACAAAGTTCATACAGACATTTAAACCATCAGTGTTTCTGGTTTGTTTATCGAATGATATAAATTGTCCTTCTAGAGTTACGTTAAGAACATCATGTGTTTGGGATAAATTGGATAATATTATTTCCTACTAAGTATGTCACGAAAAATTCCCTTAGCAAATGTTCTATACTTTGTGGATTAGTGAGAATCATTAAGTAAGTTACCTCCAGATAAGTTAAAAAATATATATATATATATTGCTTTTCCCCCATTAAAACAAAATACATTATGGGGTAGAAATGATATATACAGATGTAGGCAAGTGTGTAACGAAGAAGCAGAAGTATGAGACCAAAATTAATGTAAACACTCTTTGTCGAAATATCAGAGCATCACAAATTCTGTAGTTCCTTTTTCTGTAGATTTTGCTTCACTCCTTTTACTCACACACTAACTAAAGAGAGGTAGAGATCGAGGTAAATGAATAATACGAAAGAGAGAGAGAGAGAGAGAGAGAGGCGTGAGGTACCGTGAAAACAAAAACAGGAAGAACACACACACACACACACACACACACACACACAATCAGAGGGAGATACGGTGACAAAAAGAAAGGTATAGGGCAGCAAAACAACCTCGTAATTTTCCCCAAAACAAAGAAAAAGAGAGAGAGAGAGAGAGAGAGAGAGAGAGAGAGAGAGAGAGAGAGAGAGAGAGAGAGAGAGAGAGAGACTTTGCTTATTAGAGATGGAGGGAAATAGGTAGAGAAAGATTGTGTGCATGTGTGTGTGTTTTTGTGTTGCTCTTTTTAACTATACTTCTGTGTGTGTGTGTGTGTGTGTGTGTGTTTCCTGCTTTTCCATTCATTCAATACACCTACACACACCTATACCACCTACCCATTTCCTACTTACTCATCCACTTACCAACGTACACTATACCCATTACACCTAACTATCTTCCCACTTACCTAACTACCTTCCTACTTACCCACCTACCTACCTCCCTTCCTACCTACCCACCTACCTACCTCCCTTCCTACCTACCCACCTACCTCCCCACTTAACTACCTACCCACCTACCTCTCTTATTACTTCCCTATCTACCTACCTACTTACCTATCTTCCTCCCCATTAACTTAACTACCACCCTACTTACCTACCTACCTACTGACATACCTCTCTTATTACTTCCCTACCTAACCACCTTCCTACCTACCTACTCACTCACTCACTTTCCCACCTACCTATCTATACCTGCTTACTCATCTTCTGTACCTACCTACCTACCTACCTACCTACTTACCGTTCAACATGTGGGTGATACGTGACTGAGAAGGCTACATTTTTTACTGGGATCCGACCGCAACCAACACACTCCATATAAAACTTGAAGGAGTAAAAAAGACAAAAGAAGAAATACACAGACGGATGAAGAGACAAACAGATAGAAAAATAATGAAACACACAAACAGATTTTTTTTTTTTTTTTTTTTTACATCAATATAATTATATATATAAATGTGTGTGTGTGTGAGACTGAGGATAGAGAAGGCGATATAGAAAGAGAGAGTCAGAAGGGGGAAAGTTGTCAAGGGGTGTCGGAGGGGAGAGAAAGAGGGAAGAGGAGTTATACGAGTGAAAGAGATAATTATTTTATCTACGGTCGCTTTCTCTCTCTCTCTCTCTCTCTCTCTCTCTCTCTCTCTCTCTATATATATATATATATATATATATATATATATATATATATATATATATATTCATTAATCAAATTCAAATATAAGTTTTATTGATTTTAGAAGAGCTCTCGGCGAATTAAATTACTTTAATCTGATGCAAATATTGCTAACTTTGTTATTGCCCTATTTCTCTGTGAAAATTCTGTTTTATATCTATTGAAACAAAATGGCTGCTAAAAAAGTGGATGATTATTGTAAAATCCTCTTGCAAAATCCGCTTGTAAAATCCGCTTGTAAATTTCAATATTTTTCCCGTTAGATAATTTTCAAATCCGCTAGATTTAGCTCAAAATCCGTCAAATTGGCATTACTGTATGCCGGAGCCAACGAATAGAGAGAGAGAGAGAGAGAGAGAGAGAGAGAGAGAGAGAGAGAGAGAGAATGAGTCCGTGTGTGTGTGTGAGAGAGAGAGAGAGAGAGTGTCTGACTCAAGTACCCCGTTATAAATCGCTACTGTCTCCCTTTTCCTTCGTCCTGTGGTCAATTTAATGCTTCCTCCGTCCTCCAATTCCTTTTTTCTTCATCCTGTGGTCAATTTAAGGCTTCCTCCGTCCTCCAACTTAATTTTAAAAAGTGTAAAACATAATAACGAGGTCAAGATCGGACGTTGCCTGTATAGAAAACGAAGGATTTAAATATATTGAGTTTTAAAATAGTCCATCATTAAAAATATATTAAATTTTAAAATAGTCGGTCCTTAAAAGTCATAGAAAATGGGAAGGTTTTTGATTAGAGAATAGGAAGGCGTTAGAAATGTTAGAAAAAAAGAATAAATCTCACGGTCCGATTCTTCTAACTAGATTGACGTGGGCTTAAATATTGACATTAAAACATTACGAATTCGTTATTTTTTTACTATAGCAGCTTTGCGTAAAAATATACCTACGTTATCAAATTAAAATGATTTGCGTACGAATAGTAGTTAGTGAATAATTTAAATAAATGTATATACGAAGGTCAGTAGGAGATGATTCGGACGAAACCTTCCTAACCTGACATATTATTACCAGATCAAAATCAAAATGTGTTAGTACGTGATGTGGCTAATTAGAATGGTAAATATCTCAATAAATAACCAATTAACAGCAGCTCTTAATGTCTGGGAAATTATATTTTAGTAAATAGTTGTTAATTTAAGAGTATCCCAATTAATTAACATCCTATTTTTAATATTAAATAGGAAAAACTGATGTTAGATAATAGGGTTCATTGCCAACAGGATCTGGCAAAATTTGAAGATTCGTTACGCAAAGTTACGCTAAGTATGGCGCCATTAACGTGGTCGGACACAGGTGAGTGCCTGACAATTATCGACTCGTTACACATTAATTACAGCCTTAGGTAAGTTGATTGTAATTTTTATGTGTAGATAATAGATTAATTTAGCCACGTGACCCACCGTGGGAAGTGATAGATAAGAAATAGAAGAGAAAAATAATATATAAAAACAGCATTTGCCCGCCCGATTTAAATATGGCGTCGGTGTCCGGGATTCGACATTAATATCTTAATTAATTAAATATTAGAAGCTTGGGTAAGTCCATGTGGCTATGAGATATAGTTTATTAATATATCTATCTGTATATCACACTGTGGGAAGCGAGGGAATAATGATATAGATGATAAATTCGATAAATAATAAAATAAATGTCGTAATTTGATTGTCAGTCGAAAAACGTTGAAGAGTTGCCATGCGTACGATAATTCAGTGTTGTATTGGTAGTAGTAATAGTAATATCGGTGGATAGTGGTAATAGTGGTAGTAGTAGTAGTAGTAGTAGTAGTATTGGTAAAAGTAATAGTAGTAATATTGGTGGTGGTAGTAGTGGTAATATTGGTGCTGATAGTAGTAGTAATAATATTGGTAGTAGTAGTAGTGGTTATGGTAGTAGTAGTAGTAGTAGTAATATTGGTGGTGGTAGTAGTAATATTGGTAATAGTAATAGTAGTACAATAATATTAGTAATAGTAGTAAAATAATAGTACCATAATTGATTAATACAGCGTACCATAATCTGAAAAATCGATAATTTAGTCAGTCGTATACGTACGATACTTTGTGCAGGTCGGCAATTCACTATATTATTTTATTTATTTATTATTATTTTATTTATTTATTATGAGTTAAGTAGAAATAAATAAGAGTATAAAATTAAAAATATAATTATTATACTAATTTTAATTAAAATAATATATCCCAAAAAGAATTAATAATCTTGGATGTTATATATCACGGTCTAGTTATATATATAATGATAATTTAGAACTTACGTACTCGTTTGACCTTAGAAAAAAAAAATGTAATTATTATACTGATTTTAATTAAAATAATATATTTAAAAAAATAATTAATTATCTTGGATGTTATATATTTACTTTGGGCATGTCGGCTTTGCAACCCTGCCTGTCTCGACCATTACCAGTGTTTTCATTCTTAAGGTAATTACTTCAGAGTATCGTAATTTTGGGCTATTTAAGGTAATATTTTGACCATCTAAGGAAAATAGGCATTCAACCCATTACAACTGGGAAAATCTAAGATACACTTTCAATAAATACCTTTTGATAATTTAAGGAAATCTATGGTAAACATTTTGATAATCTAAGGTATTGTGTAATTTGTGTTTAGTATTTACTATAGAGACTCAGAGGTAAGTCGAAGTCGTCTGTTCATATGCTATTCAAGAAGTTCGTGGTGTATACTATGCATGGTACCGATACGATGGGTCCATGGACAAACAACAGAGCCGTCGTACAGTACCACACCATCGTATACACCACGGATGTTGTTGTGGCGGCGGCGGCTGGCTCACCGTCCCAGCCGCCACCGCCACCCAGCCGCCAATGGCTGTGTGGCGGCCAAAATACACAGGCAGTGGTGTCATTCAAATAATCTCTTAATAATGTATTGTTACAGAATGTATGTAAGTGGCGGCTTGATTCGGTAAATTTACAGAAGAACTGGGTTCACTATATTGTGTATTTTAGTATCATTACCCACTATTTTGGACCATTCTAAAACACTTTTATTCTATGGTGTTTCTTTCGGAGATGCCCCGTTTTCGAGATATGCCCCGTTTTACAAACATAATTTGAAAATTAGTCTGACCTCACCTGACCTGACCTAACCTAACCTAACCTAGACAACAGCAGACTACCGGGACCTAACCTGGGCAAACTACCGGGACCTAACCTAGGCAAACTACCGGGATATAACCGGTGTAAACTATCATAAAGTGACTTGGGCAAATTCCCAGGACCTAGCCGGATGTGGTAACACTGCGCGATCCTAACCAAAAACCCAGTTATTCTGTAATAATACCCTTGATTCATCTACACACAGCCGCCAATGGAGTGTGTCAGCCGCCACACAGCCGCCAGTACCTACACACAGCCGCCACACAGCCGCCAATGTAGTGTGTCAGCCCGGCTCAGCCGCCAAACAGCCGCCAATGGAGTGTGTCACGGTAATTAATTAATAAATTAAAGTGAGATTCTCATATTGGTAAATTGAAGGCTTCCGATTCCTCCAAACTATTCCACAAAACAAACTCCTTCCATATAGGTGTGTGTGTGTGTGTTTGGAGGCTTCTGATTCCTCCTGACTATGCCACAAAACAAACGGTATTTATTGAAAGAATTACCGTTTTACAGCAGTGTTGCCAGATCCGGCTGGGTCCCAGTATTTTACCCCTGTCATTTATTGTATTTTATCACGATTATTTCCCGGTAGTTTGCCCAGGTTAGGTCCCGGTAGTTTGGCCAGGTTAGGTCCCGGTAGTCTGATGCGGTCTAGGTTAGGTAAGGTCAGGTAAGGTCAGGCTAATTTCAAAATGCCCCATTTGAATATGCCCTATCTTGGAAATGGGGCATTTGCGGAGGAAATGCCATAGAAGAAAATAGTCTTAGAATGGTCTTAATAAGTGGGTAATGAAGGTAGAAAAAACGTACGCAATAACGGTAATTCTTTCAATATTTACCAAACAAACTCCTTCCATATAGGTGTGTGTGTGTGTGTTTGGAGGCTTCTGATTCCTCCTGACTATGCCACAAAACAAACTCCTTCCATATAGGTGTGTGTGTGTGTGTTTGGTGGCAATGTTTGAAGCACTCACTAACCTCCAATTTTCTTACTACATCACACACAGGGTCCATTAAGGGGGTAATTCTTTTTTGTTACATTGGAGTGCCTTGATTCCTCCAAAGTATGCCAGGAAACAGGACCAGAAGAACAAAAATAATAGTTTTGTGTTGCTTGGAATAGTTTGGAGGAATTATCGGTATTTATTGAAAGAATTACTGTTTTGTAGCAGTGTTGCCAGATCCAGCTAGGTCCCAGTATTTTGCCCCGGTCATTTCCTGTACTTTACCACGGTTATATCCCGGTAGTCTGCCCAGGTTAGGTCCCGGTAGTTGGATGTGGTCTAGGTTAGGTTAGGTCAGGTCAGGCAAATTTCAAAATGCTCCATTTGAATATGCCCTATCTTGGAAATTTGTGGAGGAAATGCCATAGAATAAAATAGTCTTAGAATGGTCTAAATAAGTGGGTAATGAAGGTAGAAAAACCGTACACAATAACGGTATATAATTCTTTCCATATTTACTGAATGAATTGTACAGAGAATTGGTATAAGGTGTGTGAAGCTGATTTATATTATATATATATATATATATATATATATATATATATATATATATATATATATATATATATATATATTATACATCCCTCAACATGTATAAGGAATATCAAAATGATAACATACATAGGTAGAATGAATTAAGGGGGTGCGGGAGTAGGGGACAGCCTTGGGGGGTGCGGGAATAGGGGGACAGGCTTAGGGTGGGGTAGAAAGCCTGTCCCCTATTCCTGCATCCCCCCTAACCCATCCCCAAGCCTCTCCACCTATTCCCGCACCCCCCTAAGCCTGTAACCTGTTCCCACACATCCCTAACCCACCCACCCAAGCCTGCCCCCTACTCCCGCACCCCCTTAACCCCCCTCCCAAGCCTGTCCCCCTACTCCTGTACCCCCTTAACCCCCCTCCCAAGCCTGTCCCCCTACTCCCGCACCCCCTTAATTAAATGTGTTTTTCAGATGGAGGGAGACGAGGGTGGGGGGGTCAATTTGAAGCCTGGTACAACAAAGTGGATTGAAGACGGTCCTGCTGTTGGTGTCATTGGATACATCATCAGTATATATGGATGTAGGTGTGTAAGTAGGTAGGGTTACACAGAGAAGGTGTAGTCAGACAGTCTATATATGGATGTAGGTGTGTAAGTAGGTAGGGTTACACAGAGAAGGTGTAGTCAGACAGTCTATATATGGATGTAGGTGTGTAAGTAGGTAGGGTTACACAGAGAAGGTGTAGTCAGACAGCCTATATATGGATGTAGGTGTGTAAGTAGGTAGGGTTACACAGAGAAGGTGTAGTCAGACAGCCTATATATGGATGTAGGTGTGTAAGTAGGTAGGGTTACACAGAGGTGTAGTCAGACAGTCTATATATGGATGTAGGTGTGTAAGTAGGTAGGGTTACACAGAGGTGTAGTCAGACAGCCTATATATGGATGTAGGTGTGTAAGTAGGTAGGGTTACACAGAGAAGGTGTAGTCAGACAGCCTATATATGGATGTAGGTGTGTAAGTAGGTAGGGTTACACAGAGGTGTAGTCAGACAGCCTATATATGGATGTAGGTGTGTAAGTAGGTAGGGTTACACAGAGAAGGTGTAGTCAGACAGCCTATATATGGATGTAGGTGTGTAAGTAGGTAGGGTTACACAGAGAAGGTGTAGTCAGACAGCCTATATATGGATGTAGGTGTGTAAGTAGGTAGGGTTACACAGAGGTGTAGTCAGTCAGCCTATATATGGATGTAGGTGTGTAAGTAGGTAGGGTTACACAGAGAAGGTGTAGTCAGACAGCCTATATATGGATGTAGGTGTGTAAGTAGGTAGGGTTACACAGAGAAGGTGTAGTCAGACAGCCTATATATGGATGTAGGTGTGTAAGTAGGTAGGGTTACACAGAGAAGGTGTAGTCAGACAGCCTATATATGGATGTAGGTGTGTAAGTAGGTAGGGTTACACAGAGGTGTAGTCAGTCAGCCTATATATGGATGTAGGTGTGTAAGTAGGTAGGGTTACACAGAGAAGGTGTAGTCAGACAGCCTATATATGGATGTAGGTGTGTAAGTAGGTAGGGTTACACAGAGAAGGTGTAGTCAGACAGCCTATATATGGATGTAGGTGTGTAAGTAGGTAGGGTTACACAGAGGTGTAGTCAGTCAGCCTATATATGGATGTAGGTGTGTAAGTAGGTAGGGTTACACAGAGAAGGTGTAGTCAGACAGCCTATATATGGATGTAGGTGTGTAAGTAGGTAGGGTTACACAGAGGTGTAGTCAGACAGCCTATATATGGATGTAGGTGTGTAAGTAGGTAGGGTTACACAGAGAAGGTGTAGTCAGACAGCCTATATATGGATGTAGGTGTGTAAGTAGGTAGGGTTACACAGAGGTGTAGTCAGTCAGCCTATATATGGATGTAGGTGTGTAAGTAGGTAGGGTTACACAGAGGTGTAGTCAGACAGCCTATATATGGATGTAGGTGTGTAAGTAGGTAGGGTTACACAGAGGTGTAGTCAGACAGTCTATATATGGATGTAGGTGTGTAAGTAGGTAGGGTTACACAGAGAAGGTGTAGTCAGACAGCCTATATATGGATGTAGGTGTGTAAGTAGGTAGGGTTACACAGAGAAGGTGTAGTCAGACAGTCTATATATGGATGTAGGTGTGTAAGTAGGTAGGGTTACACAGAGAAGGTGTAGTCAGACAGCCTATATATGGATGTAGGTGTGTAAGTAGGTAGGGTTACACAGAGAAGGTGTAGTCAGACAGCCTATATATGGATGTAGGTGTGTAAGTAGGTAGGGTTACACAGAGAAGGTGTAGTCAGACAGCCTATATATGGATGTAGGTGTGTAAGTAGGTAGGGTTACACAGAGAAGGTGTAGTCAGACAGTCTATTTTTCACCTCACTGAAGGCTGACTCTGCTGCAGGGTTCCATGTGAGTTTTTTCTTCTGGGAGGCCTTCAGGTACAGTCAGCAGCATATATTACCGTCCATCTCGTGTACTTAATATTGCTAATTAGTCCAAGTAGTTGTATTCTGTACCAGTTTTTATTCCAACAACATACGTAATTTACCATACAAGAACTATATCTGTCATCTGTGTATTAAAATTGTATTACAACAACATTACTATAGCTAATACATTCACAGAACCAAGAGTGTACAGTTGGCAGTATAAGTTAGTTCCCTTCGTTTCCACCTGTGTATGTATTAACTATAGTAATGTTGTAATACAATTTTAATACAGAGATATATAATATAGTTCTCATATGGTAAATTATGTATGTTGTTGGAATAAAAACTGGTTCAGAATGCAACTATCTGGTTATATTAACATTATTAAGTACATGAGTTGGACTTGAATTTCTGCTGGTGGCTGTACATTAAGTGAGAAAGGTGGGACATAAGGTGATTGTGAGGTGATGTTATGTAATGAGCAAGTAGTAGGTGTGAGGGAATGACAGCATTAAGGTGGTAATTCACTTTTGTTACATTGGAGTGCCTTGATTCCTCCAAAGTATGTCAGGAAACAGGACCAGAAGAACAAAATTAATTGTGTTCTGTTGTTGCTTGGAATAGTTTGGAGGATTCAGTTGCTCCAGAATTACCAACACCGAATTTCCTCCTTAATTAAGTGATGGGGGGGGAAGATATTGTTTGTAAGGCTAGAGTGTTGTCTATGGTGTAATACAGTGGTAACTATAGGAAAGGTAGGAGTATGAAGGTGTAGTAATAATATAACAGTGGTGATGGTGAGTATTATGGGCGAGTGTAGGTGTAGGTGTTTGAATTGAATTGAATTGAATTGAATTGAATTTATTTAATCGCTGAGACTTTGACAGGAAAGTATGGAGCACAGCCCCAGTATACATTCATATTTGGGCCTAACTATAAAATTACAGTACAGTATTACTGTATCCACTTGCAATTTATGAACATATTATACAGTAACATATACATATATACTACTGTCTCTATATGTAATGCAATCTGCACACACTATACCATCTACACATACATCATCAAGTACACATTCACATACATATACAATATTTTCCACACATACAATATTATCTACTCACACAATATTATCCACACGTACAATTGAATACAATGCAGTCTGCTCTCACAATATTATCTTCATATGCAACACCGTATACACATCCACCATACAATATTTTACACACAGATAGTATTATCCACACATACAATATACGATATTATCAACACATACATTATTATCTACGCATCCAGCAACATCCACATATAAAATAATATTTTTTCTCTACCAATATAATCCATAACAATTATGCATATGACATGACTCATCTGAACATTCTCAGAACTGATCTAACAAACATGGAAAAATTCTTCAGAACATTTATATTTGTATTTTGCATTAACAACATGTAATTAAAATTCGTAGGCCTTCTTGTATAATAATTTGGTATATATTTTTGACGTAACCTCATTATTTCTTCATTAGTACAAACAAATAGAACATGAAATTCATCAGCAATGTTACCAGCATCACACTTACTACATACACCATCGTCCCTATTTACACCAACCTGTCTGCCAACATTCACAGGTAATCTATTATTGCAAGTTCTAAGTTTAGTTACGATAATTCGATTTCTCTTTTGCAGCTTAACAAGGTACTGTTCAATACCATAATCAAACTTAAATATCCTATAGTTGCAGCATATCGATTTTGTTGTTATGTTGGCCCTCCACTTAGCAATCCATTGGTCTTTCAACCTTAATTCTACAGCTTTTTTAATCCATATTGTGTTAGGTAACTGTTGAGACAACCATAATCCTGACATACCACACTCATTAAGGATATTTTTAATACATAGTATCCATGGGGAGGTGTAAATCCCTGACCTGTCCAGTTGCAATAAGCATTGATACATTACATGACACAATTTGGTATCCTTACCCAAGATTATTCTTGCCCAATACCCAACCATTCTGCTTTTTATGTGAATGTCAAGAGGAAACACTCCAAGTTCACCGTAAACCATGTATGTCATTACACGTATTTTTATGAACACACAGTATCTGTTTTAAATATTTCATATACAGTAACTCACTCTCTCTCACAATATAATGACCCCAAATTTCACATGCATACGTCAGTATTGGTAATACCATTTTACTAAATAAATCAATTTGTAAATCGACTGGCAAATCAAACTTTCTACACTTACCTACTACTGAGTACATGGCTCTTGTGGCCTGTTCTGTTAGTTCCATCTCTCCTTTGCCAAACCTACCATTATAATTAAACAATACACCAAGATACTTATAATCATAAACTACCTCTATGTTCTCGGAACCAAAGTGAAAATTAATATTATCTATGCGAGTTCTCCCCCTGCTAAACACAACTATTTTAGATTTATTACAGTTAAGCCTTAATTTCCAGTCATTACAATAATCATACAGAGAAGTCAATACCTTATTCATTCTTTCTTCATTATCACATAAAATAATAGTATCATCTGCGTACATTAAAACAAATAGTTTTAGATATGAGTTTAGGAATTCATCACCAAAATTTACATAGTTGCATCCTTGTTCAATTAAATTGCTCTCTATATCGTTAACATAATAGGCAAAAAGCATAGGCGATAGGTTTTCACCTTGCCTTACTCCCACATCACACTTAAAGGTGTCTGAAATTTGTTGGTTTAACATTACACAACTTTTTATGTTATTATACATATTTCTTATTACGTTAAGTATTTTACCATTAACCTTTTCTTTCACCAACTTGAACCACAGCCCTTCCCGCCATACCATATCAAAAGCCTCCTTTTAGTCCACAAACAAACAGAAAAGTTTCCTTTTTTTCCAAAGAAACAATTCTATTACACATTTCAACACAAAAATATGATCCAATGTGGAGTAGCCTTGCCTAAATCCTGCTTGTGCCTCACTAATTGTGTTCATAACATCAGCATATTGACCAAGTCTCTCATTGAGTATTGAGGTGAACAGTTTCCCCATACAACTAAGTAAAGTAATACCGCGATAGTTATTGGTATCTTTTATGTCCCCCTTATTTTTATAAAGGGGTACTATAGTACCAACCAACCACTCAGATGGCCAGACACCAGTATCAAGAATTTTGTTAAAGAACTTAACATACAAGGGACAGAGAATATATTGGGTACTTTTTATATATTCATTTAATATCAAATCAGTTGCCGGGGATTTGTTGTTTTTTAATTTCTTAATATTTCTTTCTACCTCTTCCTTGGTTATAGGATCGTTCAGTATAGGGGAGGGGTCAGTTTGATCGTTATTTTCCACTCGTACAGCATCTGCCTCAACATCATTACTATTATCATCACTGGCTAGCTGTGTAAAATGGCTATAAAAATCATTAAGCACAATAGGGATCTTGCACGTTTTTTTCTGACCCTTTAGTATTTTCCGATATACTTTAGGGTCACTGTGTCTAAATTTTCCAAGTTCCTCAATCAATTTATCTCTCTCTTTATTCCTAACTCTTTTTAAATTTCCTTTGTATCTCTTACTTTCCATAATCATGCTGTTAAAATTTTCCCTGTTCCTGTGCAAGTGATATTTATGTCTGGCTCTGTGGTAATCTCTCCTAGATTTCCAGCTTTGTCTATCATAACCTTTTAAAGAAGCATTGTTGGTCTTTTTAACATATGTTCTTTTCTTAAATTGTGCGAAAGTTAAATAAGCAGGCTGAATCAAGATTCGTGTTAGCTCCTGGTTAATACACTCCACCGAAAGGTTATTCATCCTTGCAATCAGCCCATTTACCTTACCTACATCAATATTCCTCACATAATCAATCTTCTTCTCCAGATTCCATTTTCCTGGCCTAACCTTATCCTGGGCTGCTTCACCGACATTTGTGTGTACTTGGGTGATCATACTTGACCCTATAAACCTTATTTTAGTATGTAATCCACAATGGACATCAGATAACAATGGATCATAATCAAGTACCATAAAATCCACTATACGCTGCATTATTGTTGGTGAACCCAAAAAATAATCTATGGTTGTATCATGTGTGGTTGTAGGTTTACCAACACCGTCGTCCTTCCCCATTCTTCCGTTAAAAATATACACTTGATGATTTCTACATATGTCCACCAGTTTTCTTCCATAAGAATTCCTATCCGGGGTTACATCCTGGTTTGCCCTCTTCTCACTTATGCCAATTAAATTTGTATAAGGTACTACCTCAACAGACACATGCTCATTATCCCTGTCACCAACAGCAACATCGGGCATAGTTAGAGTATGGGCATTAAAGTCCCCACAAAGTATATGCATGTAGTCATCCTTAGTAAAAGAAAGTAAAAAATTATCCAGTTCGTCAAAATGCTCCACTTTGCCATACCTTGAGTGAGAAGGTGGAATATAAACACAACTTACCAACAAATCTGTATCTGAGCCTAAACTATCTTTATCAATTTTAATTGTGAGTAAGGACTCATATTTCGTGCTAATTTGCCTCCACTTAAGGTTCATATTCTTCCTGACTGCAATAAGCAAACCTCCAGATTTATACCTGCTTAATTTACGTCTGTTTTTAAATACAATGTCATAACCAATATTTTCCATTTCCTCCTTCACATTAACCATATCAGTATCATCACATTTCGTTTCACAAACGCAAAGTATACTATAACTTTGGATATATCTTACAAATTCAGCTGATAAAAACTTAGACCTAATGCCACAAACGTTGAGAGACAACACATCAAGATATAATTCGTGTGGACCACACGGTATAGGTCTTCTTTGAAGTGGAGCATGGGCAACATTGTGCCCAGGTCTATGCTGTGCACCAGCACTATCCTAGCACTTGATTAAGTGATCCAAATTAAGCTTCCTCCAGTCGGGAGAGGCAATTCCCACCTTATGTAAATCAAAAGGATTATTTACAACCACAGGTCTGCCTCCACTATTGAGCCAGGCTAAAATGCTCCCATCTCTTGTGGTCACATTTTTCACTGCTTTATGCTCCTTTACTACACTTATCATTCTAGCCCTCAACGAGGTTAAATCCTCGTTTACATACACCTTTCTATGTTTTTCTTTAAGCTTTTTCTTGTTGATCACTATTTCATTCTTTTTTTTCCTATGGCAAAGTCTCACAATCACGGGCCTACCTTCTTCTCTGTTCCGCCCCATATGGTGAGCCAACGATATGTCATTCGACTTGATCTTCACTCCAATATCCTGAGCAAGTTCAATGATTTTGGCTTCGAGCACTTCCTCGGTTTCATCATCCTCTTCCTCCAGCCCAGAAATACGCAGGTTTTCCCGTCGACTGTACTGCTCCAGCTTGTCATTTTCAAATGTGTTAAGGAGGGATATCCGCTGCATTTCGGTTGCCTTACTCTCCAGCCTATCATTAAATTCTTTGATGACACTGGATACTGCCGTGGCCACAGCTACTGCTATAATGTTAGCCAGGCCAGGCAATATCACGGCTGCCACATCCTTGACCGTCTTGCTCACACTCCTGGTTTCCTTCGCTTCAATAATACTAGTAATATTCGCAAGTTCTTCTTCTACCTTTGTCTTCACTAGATTCTCCAATCCTGACCCTTGCTCCTGTGCCATTATACTGTCTGTATGATCTCTGGATTCAAGGTCTCGAGTTGGTGGGTAGGTATTCGAGTTGCCACAGCTGTTTGTTTACTACCAACAGTCAAATCAATATGATAATGTTCTCAAGAGTTACCTTCAATAAAGTCACTCTAGATACACATTTCGCTCCAGCAATAAGCCACTGATGTTGCCAGGTGTCTAAACTTCCCTCTTATATGCAAGATATGTTCAGTGTGTAGAGGCTCAGACAAAAGAGTGCACTCAACACCGGAGCTGTCTCAAGCACGTCCGTTCAGCACAATATCCCAGTTCAGTTGTGTGTGTGTGTGTGTAGGTGTGTGTGTGTGTGTGTAAGATACACGAATATGTGCCGCAGGAATTTATAAAAAAAAATAAAAAAAAACGTACAAAAGTGTAAGGAAGAATATGGGGAGAAGTAGCACTTGGTGGTCTGTTGCTGGGAATAGTTTGCATGGAGGAATCATTTGCTGGGAATAGTTTGCATGGAGGAATCATTTGCTTGGAATAGTTTACATGGAGGAATCATTTGCTTGGGATAGTTTGCATGGAGGAATCATTTGCTTGGAATAGTTTGCATGGAGGAATCATTTGCTTGGAATAGTTTGCATGGATCAAGAATATACTAATGACCAGACAGACCACTTTGAAAACCCGACCATAATCATAATCTTCTTTGGATGACTGTACACTTGGCTTATGTTGTTGTTGTTGAATACTAAACATAGAGTATGAAGAATTGCCAAACAAAGCCTCCATTGACTCCTGATGTTGCAAGGATGTGTGTTCTGTTTGTATGATATGTTTTGTTAGTACACTCGCGGTCAGAAATTGTGTCTTGATCCCTTGGCACGATGAATCGCAACTAGCCAAGCTTTGATGATTCGAACAAATGTGTGTTGTAGGGAGACGCACATTTATTCAAACCTTATAAAAAAAATTTTATATAAAAAAAATTATATATAAAAAAAATTTTATATAAAAAAATTTTATATAAAAAAATTTTATATAAAAATTTTTTATATAAAAAAATTTTTATATAAAAAAAATTTTATATAAAAAAAATTTTATATAAAAATTTTTTATAAAAAAAATTTTATATAAAAAAAATTATATAAAAAAAAAATTTTATATAAAAAAAATTTATATAAAAAAAAAATTATATAAAAAAAAATTTATATAAAAAACTTTTTATATAAAAAAAATTTTATATAAAAAAAAATTTATATAAAAAAAATTTATATACAAAAATTTTTTATATAAAAAAAAATTTATATAAAAAAAATTTATATAAAAAAAAATTTATATAAAAAAAATTTTATATAAAAAAAATTTTATATAAAATTTTTTTTATGTAAAACAATTTTATGTAAAAAAAATTTTATATAATAATTTTATATAAAAATAATTTTATATTTTATAATTAAAAAAAAATTTATATAAACTTTTTTTTATATAATTTTTTTTTATATAAATTTTTTTATATAAAAATTTTTTTATATAAATTTTTTTTATATAAAAAAATTTTATATAAAAAATTTTTATATAAAAAAAATTTTATATAAAAAAATTTATATAAAAAATTTTTATATAAAAAAAATTTTATATAAAAAAAATTTTATATAAAAAAAATTTTATATAAAAAAAATTTATATAAAAAAAAAATTATATAAAAAAAAATTTATATAAAAAAAATTTTATATAAAAAAATTTTATATAAAAAAAATTTATATAAAAAAATTTTTTATATAAAAAAAATTTATATAAAAAAAAATTTATATAAAAAAATTTTTATATAAAAAAAATATTTATATAAAAAAAAATTTATATAAAAAAAAATTTATATAAAAAAATTTTATATAAAAAATTTTTATATAAAAAATTTTTATATATAAAAAATTTTATATAAAAAATTTTATATAAAAAATTTTTATATAAAAAATTTTATATAAAAAAATTTTATATAAAAAAAATGTATATATAAAAACATTTATATAAAAAAAAATTATATAAAAATTTTTTATATAAAAATATTTTTACAAAAAAATTTTTATATAAAAAATTTTTTATATAAAAATTTTTTTATATAAAAATTTTTTTATATAAAAAAAATTTTATATAAAAAAACTTTATATAAAAAAAAAATTATATAAAAAAAATTTATATGAAAAATTTTTTATATAAAAAAATTTATATAAAAAAAAGTTTATATAAATTTTTTTTTTATAGTAACAATAATACTTAACCGAATTAATGCCAGTCTGATACAATTAGTCCAGTTACAGAAGGGAGAGAAATGGGTCTCACACAGAACAATTAAATTTGAGAAATGCTGAAAGAATGACATTGAGCACCGGCTTTTCTCGCTATATATACTCTTTGAGAAACCTACGTCAAAACCACAACACTCAAGGATTGGCTATCTTGTAAACTTGTAATGATCCTTGATTGGTACAGACGGCCCAATATGTTAAAGAGGGAATCTGGACCTTCATAACACACTGTACACTCAAAAACCCACCACGTCTTGGTCTCTCCTCGCATCCTTTTCAGGGTCGAACCAGGCAACGAGCAGTTGTGGTGTGATGTAGGTCTTCCAGTCCAGTAACATATAAAAAAAAAAATTATTTATATAATAAATTTTTTTTATATAAACAAAATTTTTGTCCTGATCCCTTGGCACGATGAATTGCAACCAGCCAAGCTTTGATGATTTGAACCAATGTGTGTTGTAGGCAGACGCACAGTTATTGTTCAAAGGTAGGCTGTTTGCGATTCATCTTGCCAGGGGATCGGGACACAATTTCTGACTGCGAGTGTACATATTGAAGTTTTCATGACAAGGGTACGGGACTTATATTGACACCATTAAAACACTATCATTTTTTTTTTTTTTTAATTCATATTTGTAATTTTTTTTTTCCTTTTTATAATAGACTCCCCAGGCCATTGTTTTTATATATATTTTTTTTTTCATAATATCTTGTGTCGTATTGTATGTATTATAAGTTTGGTTAGTATTGAAGCTTATTGTGACAGAGATACTGTACTGTACTTACACTGTCAACATTATATTATCATTACTAACACAACATTGACCATTCCTATATATTATTAATTATTATTGACTCCTATGTACAGCCACAATCAAATATCCACCAACACTTTCCTTCCATCGTACAAATAAATCAATATCATATCAATATATAATCATACAACAACACCTTATGTCAACTCAACCCCCTCAATTATTATTATGAGGTGGTGCAAATTCATACACGTGTTGTTCTTTATTACCAAGATATTTACTACGATGGAAGGATATTGTTGGTGGATATTTGATTGTGGCTGTACAGTATTCATTCTTTCCTTTGTTTGTGTGTTACCATAATATCTCTGGTTCTTTCTCAAACTATTCCTTTGTATTGTGTATTTTCTCCCTCACTTTGTACATTTTCTCAGCCACAACTTACCCTCCACTGATATCCTTGCAGGCAGCCACCATACCCCAGGGTGTGGTGGTGAAGGTGACACAAACAGAGGAGGTGACAGAAGCAGAGGAGGTGACCGGTGACCAGTTCTCCAGACCACGTCACCTTCATCAAGGGAACGTGTAGGGAGGAGGCCAAGTGGTGGATGGATGTGTTAGGGGTCTTCCCACACACACACACACACACAAGGTACACACACTACAGTACTATTTTATTTCTGTATACACACAACTTACTCAAACTACACTATTGTCTTTCTGTACACACTCATAAGGTACAGTCACCAGCACTAATAAGTATCCAGGTGTGCTTGGAATACCTATAGAGACAGTAAATAAATGCACAATAACATCTCCATTGGAATTAGTTCATGGTTAAAATTGGACCTGTTTAACACTTCAACTAAAGCTGTATACTTATTAGCGTTCATGACTGTACACTACACTAACTAACTACAGTACATGTGTATTGTCTTCCCACACACAATTTTTTTTTTTTTCTATTATATTGATATTATTTCTTTTTGGAGTGTGATCCAATGGGACAAACTTTAGGAATAGTCCTCAGGTTACTTATTGATTTTGGAGAATGTGGAAATTAGTATCTAAATTTATGTTGTGTGTGTGTGTGAGAGAGAGAGAGAGAGACAGAGTAAATGTGTGTGTGTACGAGAATATAAATACTAAACCAATCCATGGTATACCTCAGCATCAAGGTGGACACATGAGGAACGCCACCTTCCCTGGGATCAAGATCAGTACCGTAATGAAGTTGTCACTCTCCCTTCACTCTCCCCCCGTCCACACTCGGTAAGTCCAACCATGTACAGTCACAGTCAATAACAATCATCCACGTATGGGTATCTCAAACACATATATACATACAGTCTGTGTCAATAATAATCATCCACATATGGGTATCTCAAACAATTTACTGTCTAATGTTTTCACGTTCACATATGATGTTATTGTTTTAAGTAGTGCGTAGCTGCTTGTATTAAATTAAAAGATGGTAGTTAACGTGTGTGTCTGTGTGTGTGTTATTGTTTTAAGTAGTGTGTAGCTGCTTGTATTAAATTAAAAGATGGTAGTTAATCTATTTATTGGAAAGTTTATCATCTAAGGAACAGAGGGAAGCTGTCAAACTCTTACGTGAGTTACCCCTATATGGATGATTATATTTGACCACAACTGTACACTTAGTAATCCTTGACAGGCTCCATAGAAAAACAGTAATACCATCAGACCATTATTACACCATTGTTGACTCTACGGATGTTGTTGTATGTGTGTGTTTGTATGTTTGTTTATGTGTGTGTGTGGTGTGTTCTTACCTATTTGTATCTTTACAGGATTGAATCAAGTTCGTAATGTCCCGTATTTTAAATCACAATTACCATATTTTTCTTTAAAGTTATGTATGTTTTTGACACACACCACTTCTGGTAATTTATTCCATTCGTGTGTGTGTGTATGTATTTATGTTTGTGTCTGTGTGTATGTGTATGTTTCTGTATGTTTGTGTGTGTGTGTGTTTAGTACAGTCATCCACCATACAAACCTTATTTAGTCTTTAGTTGTTTCTCCATCCTTCCCCCTTGAAGTTTGAGGCATTGTAGGTTTTACAGTCTTAGACAAGAAAGTACATTGATGTGTGTGTGTGTGTGTGTGTATTATTCCTCTGTGTGTGTGTGTGTATTATTCCTGTGTGTGTGTGTGTGTGTGTGTTATTCCTGTGTCTGTCTGTGTGTGTATTATTCCTCTGTGTGTGTGTATTATTATTATGTTGCCAACTGTACCACACCACCAACATTCTTGCATATGCCCTTTACAGTCAAGTTTTTAAATTTTTCTGTTCTGGTATTTCATTCATAAGACCTAATTTTATTCTCTATATTTCTTCTCACAAATCATTTTTCATTAATACATTTCTTCACTTATCTTTGCTCATCCATAAATTAAATAGGTTGTAATTTGTTGTTACAGAGTTGTGGAGTTGTACAAGAGACTGAGGAACCTTCATTGTTTGTTTGTTGTCCACTGTGTTCTTCCTTCCATCAACAACAACAACAACAACAGTACAAGCATTTACTATAGGACCTTGAGGAACAACAACAACATCAACTACTACTACTACTACAACTGTAAGTTTGTATGGAATTACATTGTTGTATTTCTCTCTCTCTCTCTCTCTCCTTCATTCATTTCTTTCTTTCATTCTCTCTCTCTTACCTTCATTCTTCCATTCTCTCTCTCTTACCTTCATTCTTCCATTCTCTCTCTCTCATTCCTTCATTCTTCCATTCTCTCTCTCTCATTCCTTCCTTTCTTCCTTCCATTCTCTCTCTCTCTCATTCATTCCTTTCTTCCTTCCATTCTCTTTCTCTCTCTCTCATTCATTCCTTTCTTCCTTCCATTCTCTCTCTCTCTCTCTCTCATTCATTCCTTTCTTCCTTCCATTCTCTCTCTCTCTCTCATTCCTTCCTTTCTTCCTTCCATTCTCTTTCTCTCTCTCTCATTCATTCCTTTCTTCCTTCCATTCTCTCTCTCTCTCTCTCATTCATTCCTTTCTTCCTTCCATTCTCTCTCTCTCTCATTCATTCCTTTCTTCCTTCCAATCTCTCTCTCTCTCATTCATTCCTTTCTTCCTTCCATTCTCTCTCTCTCTCTCTCTCTCATTCATTCATTCCTTTCTTCCTTCCAATCTCTCTCATTCATTCCTTTCTTCCTTCCATTCTCTCTCTCTCATTCATTCATTCCTTTCTTCCTTCCATTCTCTCTCTCTCTCTCAGTTGGTCCAGATTTACTACCAACAAAATTCTGTCACCTTAAGTGAATTCTCTAACAGGTCACAACATCTCATCATGTCCTTATGTTCTCTATCTTTTGGTTCTGTCCCTTCTGATTCTTCTGCTATGTTGTACAGTTGTGGTCAATAATAATCATCCACATATGGGCATCTCAAACAATTTACTGTGTAATGTTTCTCACAAAGACCATTAGCCATTGGATGATAAGGAGACATAAAACATTGCTTTACACTAATGAGTCTATATATTTCCTGTATTATGTTTGAAGTGAACTGATAATCCCTATCACTCAATATTTCTTGAGCAAAGCCCACTGCTAAGAATGTCTAGTAAAGCTTCAGCCACTCTTTCAGTTTCTATTACTGATAAAGCTACTGTTTTGGTCCACGTTGTGACATAATTAATTAATGTCAGTACACATCTATTGTCCTGTGAGGATGGAGGACTAATAGGGTGTACAAGATCTATTGCTATACCCTTAGGTAATATCTTCTGACACCTGTCACAACTATAGCACCATCTCTTGACTTGGTTAGACATTCCTACCCAATAAAATGAACTGCTAACCCTATCATCAGTCTTGGTTATCCCTAAAAGTCCTCCCAGCAGACAGACCCTCATGAGTTAATGTCAACACATACTTCCATCTGTTTAATTTCCTCCCTATATTTACTTGTCTTAATTCTGTACCATAAATCATTCACTTTTTCTAACTTGATATTTGAATTCCTTCATCTCCTAATTAGTGCCTTAATCAAGTCATCCTTCTGCTCTTCCAGGGTAACAGGCAAACCATTAAAAGTGTCAAACTCTATCTGATTAATACATAGAGGTTTAAACTTATCCCTAACCTCCTACTCATCCCTACTACCGCTACTACTACTACTACTATTAAGTGGTGTAGTGTAAATATGTCACTATCTCTCTTTGGTACACACACACACACACACCAACCATGTAACAATTATTATTATCTAAATATAATACTAAATATTTATTACAATGCTTAAACACCAATTAACCATTACCTAACATAACATAACCATTACCTAACCTAATCTAACCATTACCTAACCTAACCTAGCGTAACCTAACCTAACTTATGTCTTGTTTTTGTCGATCCCACAGTGGTTGGTATTGGTTTGTAAGCACGCAAACGAAAGAATGTTAGCCTTATAAATGACTTGTGGGTGAATTATTTAATGAATTTGGTGAGTAAACTATACAGTGATTATTATTATCTAACTGTTGGATAGATTTTGTGAATATGGATACTCACCATTTGGAAAATAACGAAGCCTTACAAGTGTGGTTGGTTGGGAAGCTTACAAACCAATACCACTGTGGAATCAACCCATATACAGTTTGCCACAGAAATTCTTACACAGGTTATATGGAAAGAGAAGTTATTGATTATTGTGAATGTTTACCAAGTGACTCTTATCATTACAAAACAACAAACCTAATAATAATAATAATGTTGTATTGCAGTTACATAGTCTTAACCTTTTATCTTTCTCTATGCATCTTCTTTTTTTTATTATTATTATTGATAATATTATTATTGATATTATTATTATTATTAATATTATTATTATTGTTAATATTATTATTATTGTTAATATTATTAATATTATTAATATTATTATTATTATTATTATTAATATTATTATTATTATTATTATTAATATTATTATTATTATTATTATTATTATTATTATTATTATTATTATAAGTTGGCTTCATTTCCACCTGTGTATGTATTAGGTTTTGTAAAAATTATAAATTGTATAATTATTAGGTTTAAAAAAATATATAAACTGATTTGGTTGTATATTTGTTACAGAGCTTTGGAATTAACTGGAGTTGTAGAAGTATGAGACCTCCTTCCATCTATAACAACAACAACAACAACAACAACAATAACAACAATAACAAGACATTATTATAGATTACTGTAAGTATTTGTAAAGTTACATTGTACCATATTCAACAACATTCATGGTGTATACGATGGTTCTGTTGTCTTTATATGGAGACATTGTATGTACCATGGATGTGTGTGTGTGTGTGTTTGGAGGCTTCTGATTCCTCCTAACCATGCCATGAAACAAGCTCCTTCCATATAGGTAATAAATAATAATAATAATAAACGGTTTATTGGTTAGTATGGCAGCCATAGGGCTGAAAATATACATTAAAATTATGAGTATGAGTAATGAAAATGAGCATGAGTACATGATACATGATGCATAATAAATAGTATTTACATACACGAGTGTGTGTGTGTGTGTGATAGTGAAATTTGGGAGTGGGAGACTGTGTGGCGTGAGGTCTGGTGAGGATTACTGGATTACTGGATGTGACTCAGGTAGGGAAGGACTAGAAAGGATTATCATGCGTGTGTGTGTGTGTGTGTGTGTGTGTTCACATGTTATTTATAATATTAGTCATAGTAGGGATGGGGCTCTTCTTATATCTGTCAGTTCTGGCCCTGATAGGTTGTAGTCTGTTGTAACGTCTTGTTGTCCGTGTAGGTCTTGGAGCGTCTGGTGGTAGGAGGTCTCGGTGGCGGGGGTGGACTAGTAACTTTTGGGCAAACTGGCTAATGATAGTGAGGTGGTGTCCGGAGAGAGGAAGCATCCCTAGGGTGGTCAGGGCGGCCTCGTAGCCAGTGTAGTCATATCCCAGGATAATCCTACAGGCCCTCTTTTGTACTCTCTCCAGTTGACGCTGTTGTGTTAATGTGAGGGAGGAGGACCAAGCGGGGGAGGCATAAGTGAGCTTGGGGAGGATAAAGATGTTGTATATACTCCCCAGTTCGGCTTGTTGCATCCCCAGTGATCTTAGCTGCCTCAACATATACAACCTGTAGGATGCTGTCTTCACCACAGTAGCCACGTGTTTATTCCAGGTCAGCTTGTTGTCAATTGTAACACCAAGCAATTTAGTACAGTCAACTACTTTGATGTTGTGCTGGCCGAGGGTGACAGCTGGTAGTTGGACCTCTGTGGTTGCAGTGTTGACATGCATCACCACAGTCTTGTCATAATTGATAGTGACATTATTTTCTTTAGTCCAGTCCTGAAGTTTGCTGAGGGTGTCCTGTAGGGTGTTGTAGTCGTTGGTGGGAGAAGTGTTGTCCACCCTGATGCCTATGGTGGAGTCGTCCACATATTTCCACCTATGTGGGGTGTCCTGTAGAGCATCATTAATGAGGGTGAGGAAACAGAGGGGCCAACCCTTGTTCCCTGGGGGACCCCACATGTCAGTAGTTGGTGTGAAGATACTGACCCTTGGTACCTCACTGCCTGCCTCCTGTCACTGAGGAAGTCAGCTAACCACTCAACCAAGGAAGGGTGGAGGCCAAGGTTGATGACCTTGTTGATGATTACCGTATGGTCAACTAGGTCAAAAGCCTTCCTAAAGTCGATGAAAGTGAGGGCTACTGAGGTTTTCCTTCTCTCGATGTTGGTGTAAATGTAGTTAAGGAGACTGATCAGGCAGTGGGTGGTGGAGGAGCCCTTGACATTGCCAAATTGCCTGGGGTCGATCAGGTGGCTAATCTGTGTGTAGGCCCAGGTAAAAACAAATTCCTCACAGATTAGGCTGGGTATTGGTGTGATAGCCACAGGTCTTAAGTCACTGAGGGTCTTTGGAGAGGGGCACTTGGGAATTGGGGTCACATATGAGGTTTTCCAGTCGGGGGGACACCTGCTCTGCTTCAGTGATGCATTTATAATTGAGCACAGTGGTATGGCAAGCTCCACAGCAAATTCTTTGTAGAGCTTAACCGGAAGGTCCTCTGGTGTTATGGAGCGATTTGATCTTAGACTGGCTAATTTCTTCATAACCTCATAAGGGTGAACTATAGTTGGGGGGGCTGGGGAGGGAAGGTAGGCAGGTAATTTGGTGCTATCGAGTTTGGGGAGTGACTGGCAGATAGTGGCAAAGTGGTTATTAATTGTCTCACATGCCTCCTGGCTAGGGATGTGAGAGACACAAGGGATTGATGGTGATCCCTTGCCAAGCCCACAGAGGTTCTTAACTTTGCTGAACCACTGACTGGAATTAGTGTGCCTCAGGTGATGGACTTTGGTCGGATAGTGTGACCTTTTGGCTTTCTTAGTCTCTTGAATTACCTTGTTTCTAAGTTGTTTGTACCTGTTGTGGTCGACGTAGAAGGCTCTGTTACGGTCTTGGAGTAGCCTTTTAATCCTGGGGGTGATCCACGGGGCGTCTGATGGGTGAATCACGGCTCTCTTTAGTGGGAAAAACTTATGGTATGCTGTGGTGATGCTTGATTTGTACTTTTCCCACTTGATGATGACGTCCTCCTCAGTCAGTACCTCCACCCATGGGTAATTAACCAGCCACCTACCAAACTCTCTCACAGCTGAGTCAGGTGTGGCTCGGTAGGACCTGATGGTGGGCGCCTGTAGGTGTGAAGTGGTGGGGGCTGGACTCCAAAATATGGTGGTGTGATTACTACGACCCACAGGGGGTAGAGGCTCAGGGGGGAGGTACTGGTCCCCTAGGTCTGTCAAGATGAGGTCCAGAGTGTTGTGGCCATGTGTTGGGAAATCCACGATTTGTGAGAGGTGAATTTGGTCATGTATCTCTGTGGTAATCAGTTCATTGAAATCACCACAAATCACCAATCTTGAGGATGGAAACTGCAGTTTAAGGTCGTCACATGTTTCGATGATATGTTCTATGAGGTCTGGTCCAGTGGGTGCTCTTGGAGGGTGGTACACAACACAATATATAATGGAGGCTGTTTGTCTGGGGTGTGAGGGGGGGGTTACTCTGACCCAAAGGGCTTCGATTCCCTGCGGGACAGTAACACTCAGCTGTGAGGCACGTAGCTGTTTCCGGGCATAAAGGGCCACTCCTCCACCTCTCCTGTTGCTTCGTAAATGATGAAATAGTTCAAAATCACTGATATTGCTGAGCTCTGGTACGATTTGCCAAGCTTCTGTTATTGCAATAATATCACTTTTATATTGTTCGACAGTCAGGGTTAGTTCATCCACTTTGTTGTTCAGGGAGGTAACATTGGATAGTAGTAGTGACGGAAGATCGTACCACTTACGTCCTACCTCAATATGTTTGTATGGCGATTTCTTGCTCACTTTATTTATTTTCCTTTTCAACCCTTTCACAATAGGGATAGGTTTCACTCTGTTAACACCTCCTCGGCGGCTTCGAATGTGGAAGATGTCTAGGTCCTTTAGTCGTGCCACAACGTCTGAGGGAGGATATCCGGTATTTCTTCTTAGTTTATAAAGTGAGGAGATATTATACCTGGTACACATCGTGACTTGCATTTAGCGTTCACCGCATACACAGTTCAGTGTTTTAAATTGTTCAGTTGATTGATTACACAGCACACACAGTTCGGATAGGCGCGAATAAGTTCGTAGGATGGGGGTGAATGAAGGTGAGAGGCCGACAAACTGACCTGGGCAGCACACTGAGGAGCGCCTGTACCACGCGTGTTGACCCTACCAAGGTCAGCGAGCGTGTGTGTGTGTGTGTGTGTTAAGCCTCGGCCACACGGTACTGAGACATGTTTGGAGACATTTTCAAAACATTGCCTCAGACATGTTCGGTTTCATGTTTGACATGTCTCGTTTGGATGTACAAACTCGTGAACATGTTTTGAGACAATGCAGTGTGGATGTTTGGTGGCTGGGAACAAGTGTGTGAACAACCAATTGTGTGAACATTCTCCACCTGAGTGGATGTACACTGCAGTACACGGCATTGTCATATTAATTATGTTCAGTCGGCGGCAGAAGTCCTGTCGCCTCACCTGCTTCACCGAGAGACGCAGTGTTCATGGACTCGAGAAATACACACGTTTTCTACACTTAATAATCTCGAATCTATGAACATCGCGTGCCTAGGTGAAGCAAGTGAGGTGACAGGACTTTCGTCGCCGACTGTACACTGGATCAAAAAAGTCTGGCGCAGGTGGTGTCCGATGGTTCTGTAAATGATCACTACAGCTCATGATAAACAAGCTCGTTTTCAGTAGCCATCGTCTTAGGTGTCAGAATGTTTTACGAGGGAAATGCGCGATACTTTTTTGATGGAGTGTACACCTCGTATATTGATGTAGGTACTGCAAGTGTATTGGTACAAATACTATAATTATATACTATCACCTCCAATAATAGTGACACACCCTCCTCTATATCTGTGTATTCCCAGTGTGACAGGCCAACAGTCCCTCCCACTTTCATCCTCCAGAAACACATACACCTGTATTCTCCTTCCCATCTATCCCTACTACCCTAAGTAACCTGTTGCACAGAGAAGGGACACCAGGGACACAGAGTTATCGATATTATTGTTTTAAGTAGTATGTAGCTGTTTGTATTAAATTAAACAATGGTAGTTAACCTATTTATTGGAAAGTTTATCATCTAAGGAACAGAGGGAAGCTGTCAAACTCTTACGTGAGTTACCCCTATATGGATATTATATTTGACACCAACTGTACCTTAGCAGTTTTTCATTACTTCTTATCACCTTTTTAATCTCTTCTTCTTCTATTTTATTTCCTTGTTTTGCCCATTCAACCTCACCTGAAAATTTCTATTAATTTCTAAAAATTTCTGCAAAGATAACTTTTAATTTCTCTCGACATTCACTCACTTTTTTTGTTTGTTAATTTCTACCACCACTTCCTGTTCTATATTCTTTTTATCACCTAAAATATTAACTGCTTCTATTCCTGGAGTTTATCTCACTGTTCTGTTACCTAACCCAACCCAACCCAACCTAACCTAACCTAAAATATTAACTGCTTCTATTCCTGGAGTTTATCTCACTGTTCTGTTACCTAACCCAACCCAACCCAACCTAACCTAACCTAAAATATTAACTGCTTCTATTCCTGGAGTTTATCTCACTGTTCTGTTACCTAACCCAACCCAACCTAACCCAACCCAACCTAACCTAACCTAACCTAAAATATTAACTGCTTCTATTCCTGGAGTTTATCTCACTGTTCTGTTACCTAACCCAACCCAACCCAACCTAACCTAACCTAACCTAACCTAACCTAACCTAACCTAACCTAAAATATTAACTGCTTCTATTCGTGGAGTTTATCTCACTGTTCTGTTTATTACCTGTTCCACAACTGAATCACAGGATATCAAATCAACTCTCTCTTTCTACTTCATTATTATTTTCTCACCAATTTCTTTCATACCTGACATTTTCCTCCAGGGCTTCATTTATGTTTGTGTACAGTCGGCAGCATAAGTTCCCTTCATTTCCACCTGTGTATGTATTAGTTATAGTTATGTTGTAATACAATTTTAATACAGAGATGATAACAGATATAGTTCTCATATGGTAAATTATGTATGTTATAATGTATTAGTTATAGTGTTGTAATACAATTTTAATGAAGAAATGACAGATATAGTTCTCATATGGTAAATTACTTATGTTGTTAAAATAAAAACTGGTTTAGAATGCAAGTATCTGGTCATATTAGTAATATTAAATACATGAGATGGACGCGAATTTCTGCAGCTGGCTGTACATATTGAAGTTGTTCCTTAAGTTCTACAACCTTCTCATTTAATGTCATTTTAACACTTCTCTTCTACCTTCTCAATATTTTGTTATAAATTTCTGCTACCATACTGCTGTCTAAGGGGGTGCGGGAGTAGGGGACAGGCTTGGGGGGGGGGGTTAGGGGGGTGCGGGAGTAGGGGGACAGGCTTGGGGGGGGGTTAGGGGGGTGCGGGAGTAGGGGACAGGCTTGGGGGGTGGGTTAAGGGGGTGTGGGAGTAGGGGACAGGCTTGGGGGGGGGGTTAGGGGGGTGCGGGATTAGTGGGTCAAGCTTGGAGGTGGGTAGAAAGCCTGCTCCCTATTCCCGCACCCCTCTAACCCCCCCCCCCAAGCCTGTCCCCCTACTCCCGCACCCCCCAATCCTGTCCCCTACTCCCTCACCCCCCTAAACCTCCCCTAAGCCTGTCCCCTACTCCCACACCCCCAAGCCTGTCCCCCTACTCCTGCACCCCCCTAAGCCTCCCCCAAGCCTGCCCCCTACTCCCGCATCCCCCAATCCTGTCCCCTAATCCCACACCCCCCTAACCCCCCCCCCAAGCCTGTCCCCCTATTCCCGCACCCCCTTAACACTAACTAACCTGTTTATTGTCCCTATTGGTGTTGCTTTTAGAATACAACACTTCATCTAACCTAACCTAACCTGCTAGAGTGCCTCATTTTCCATTTAGTATCTTGCCCAGAGATACTATTCATTACTGGTTAAAATACATCTTTTAATGAAGCACTATCATCTATCAATATATATATCTCCCTTCCCTTAATGTTCACTACTTCTTCCTTCCTTCCTTTCATTCTTCCTTCATTCCTTTCTTTCCTTCCTTCTTTCCTTCCTTCCTTATACCACAAAAGACACCAGCTCCTTCCAAGCGATGTGTGTATGTGTGTGTGTGTGTGTGGTGTGTTTGGAGGCTTCCGATTCCTCCTAACCATGCCACAAAACAAACTCCTTCCATATAGGTGTGTGTGTTTCGTGGCAATATTTGAAGGACTCATTTTCCTCCAATTTTTTTTACTACAAGACAGGGTCCCTTTTAAGATCAACCTAATTGCTGTGTGTGATTTATATAATATACAGTTTGTATGTATGTATGTACAGTCGGTGTTAATAATAATCATCCACATATGGGTATCTTAAACAATTTACTATCTAATGTTTTCACGTTCACATATGATGTTATTGTTTTAAGTAGTGTGTGTGTGTGTGTGTGTGTGTGTGTTATTGTTTTAAGTAGTGTGTAGCTGCTTGTATTAAATTAAAAGATGGTAGTTAACGTGTGTGTGTATGTGTTATTGTTTTAAGTAGTGTGTAGCTGCTTGTATTAAATTAAAAAATGGTAGTTAACGTGTGTGTGTGTGTGTTATTATTTTAAGTAGTGTGTAGCTGCTTGTATTAAATTAAAAGATGGTAGTTAACCTGTGTGTGTGTGTGTGTTATTGTTTTAAGTAGTGTGTAGCTGCTTGTATTAAATTAAAAGATGGTAGTTAACGTGTGTGTGTGTGTGTGTGTTATTGTTTTAAGTAGTGTGTAGCTGCTTGTATTAAATTAAAAGATGGTAGTTAACCTGTGTGTGTGTGTTATTGTTTTAAGTAGTATGTAGCTGCTTGTATTAAATTAAAAGATGGTAGTTAACCTATTTATTGTAAAGTTTATCATCTAAGGAACAGAGGGAAGCTGTCAAACTCTTACGTGAGTTACCCCTATATGGATCATTATATTTGACACTGACTTTATCTGTGTGTATATTACCGTGTGTGTATGCCTGTATTATAAGTGTGTGTATATATATGTGTCTGTATCTGTGTGTATATATGTCTACATACCTGTATGTATGTATCTGTATGTATATATGCCTACGTACGTGTGTATATATATTTGACACCGACTGTACTTAAATCCAAGCCTGATATGTTATAATACAATGGTCTTCAAACCTTTTTTTTATGTCCAAAAGTCTCTTAAAATATCTCGCATTTTAACATTCAAACTCTAAACTTTCATATGTCAATTCTATGACTATGTAAAAAAAAAAATAAAAAAAAAAATTTTTATTTTTTTTTTTACTTTTATATGTCAATTCTACAACTATGTAAAAAAAAAATATTTTTTTTTATTTAACTTTTACATCTCAATTCTATGACTATGTAAACAGATAAAAACCAGTTTCTCTTATTTTTTTATTTAACTTTTATATCTCAATTCTACGACTATGTAAACAGAAAAAAAATCCAGTTTCTCTTACATTTTTATTTGAGTTTTACATATTCCATTGTGTTTAATATACCATTTATAATTATATTGTATTGTATATAATTATACAGACACGTGCATATATGAAAGATATATACTGTATTACTATAGTTTTATTTTGCAGGAATTGTACCACCTTGGTTTATTGGCTGACTGACTGGCTGGTTGGCTGACTGACTGGTTGGCTGACTGGCTGGCTGGTTGGCTGACTGGCTAGGTGGCTGACTCACTGACTTATTTGTTGACTTACTCTTGGTGAGTTCGTGGTTTTTCATAAATCTATTCTCATATTTTTTTTACCAACCAAAAAATATATCCTTTTAATTTAATACAGGGTGAGTAAATATGTCGTGTTTTTGTTGTCCAAGCGGGATTGGAACAAGCACTATCTGACGACAAAAACAGACATGATACGTAGAGCCAAACAACTGTCTTGCCCAAGGTGTCCAACCAAAATAGATATGTTGGTAGTTATTATTATTATTATTATTATGAGGTGTTGCAAAATCATACACGTGTTGTTCTTTATTACCAAGATATTTACCACGATAGAAGGAAAGTGTGGGTGGATATTTTACTGTACTTAATAATGGTAATATGACCAGATAGTTACACTCTGAACCAGTTTTTATTCTAAACAACATAAGTAATTTACCATATGAGAAGTGTATCTATCATCTGTGTATAATATATTGTGTTACAACATTACTATGGGTTGATTCCACAGTGGTATATATTGGTTTGTTAGCTTCCCAACCAACCACACTTGTAAGGCTTCATTATTTTAGGGTTGATACCACAGTGGTATTGGTTTGTTGACTTCCCAACCAACCACACTTGTAAGGCTTCATTATTTTCCACATTCACAAAATCTATCGAACATAATAATAATAATATTAATAATAATGATCACTCTATAGTTTACTTAACTAATTCATTAAATAATTCAGCCAGAAGTCATTTAATAATAATAATGATGATAATCACTGTATAGTTTACTCACAAAATTCTTTAAATAATTCAGTCACAAGTCATTTACACGGCTAACATTCTTTTGTTTGCGTGCTTACAAACCAATACCAACATTCTTACATATGGCCTTTACAGTCAAGTTTTTAATTTTGTTTCTGTTCTAGTATTTCATTCATAAGACCCTAATTTTATTCTGTATATTTTCTTCTCACAAATAATTTCTCATTTTTTATCACCACCCAAATTAATTCTCTCTCTCTCTCTCTTCTCTCTCTCTCTATTTATCTATCTATCTATCTATCTATCTATCTCTCTATCTATCTATCTATCTATCTATCTATCTATCTATCTATCTATCTATCTATCTATCTATCTATCTATCTGTCTGTCTGTCTGTCTGTCTGTCTGTCTGTCTGTCTGTCTGTCTGTCTGTCTGTCTGTCTGTCTCTCTGTCTGTCTCTCTGTCTGTCTCTCTGTCTCTCTCTCTCTCTCTCTCTCTATGTTACTAATAGTGGATCTGTTGTTGTTTGGTGTCTTGGGGTTGATTCCACAGTCGTTCGTTTTGGTTTGTAAGCACGCAAACGAAAGAATCTTAGCCTTGTTAATGCCTTATGGGTGAATTACTTAATGAATTTGGTGAGTAAACTATACAGTGATTATTATTATTATACATAGATATACTGGACGATTATTATTATTATTATCATTATTATTATTATTATTATTATTATTATGTCAGGAAACAGATGTCTTCAATGTTACTAATAATGGATCTGTTGTTGTTTGTTGTCATAGTTTAAAAGATTGGCTTAGCCCTCCAATTTACCATCAAAATAAGTTGTAATTTGTTATTCGAGAGTTGTAGAGTTGAGTTGTAATAGAGACATAGAATTAATTAACCTTAATACATTTCTTCACATATCTCTGCTCATCCATAAATTAAATAGGTTGTATTTTGTTATTAGAGAGTTGTAGAGTTGAGTAAACAGGTTATATTTTATTATTACAGAGTTGTGGAGTGGAGTTGTAATATAGAGAGTTGTAGAGTGGAGTTGTAATAGAGATAAGAGACATAGAATTAACCTTATCTTTGCTCATCCATAAATTAAATAGGTTGTATTTTGTTGTTACAGAGTTGTGGACTTGTAACAAGAGACTGAGGAACCTTCATTGTTTGTTGTCCACTGTGTTCTTCCTTCCATCAACAACAACAACAACAGTACAAGTACAGTATAACTATAGGAACTCGGGGATGCTCGGCCAGACACCTTGAGGAACAACAACAACAACAACATCAACTGTAAGTGTTTATGGAATTACATTGTTGTATTTCTCTCTCTCTCCATTCACTCACTCATTCCTTTCTTCCTTCCATTCTCTCTCTCTCTCTCTCTCTCTGTGTGTGTCAGTTGGTCCACATTTACTACCAACAAAGTTCTGTCACCTTAATATAAACTTGACATACAGTCTGTTACTATCAACAAACAAACATACATACATACTTGTTAATGATAAATTACAGGTTTACATTTGTCTCTGACTGTACAAATCACTTTCTATATGGCTCCCTTATTATTATTAATATATTATTATTTCTATATGGCTCTCTGAGTTAAAGTGAAAATTAATTTGTTTATTGAATTGGAAGGTCTGTGATTCCTCCAAATGTTTCCTGGTGTTCTGTTGTTGCTTGGAAAAATAGTTAGGAGGAATCAGTAGCCTTCAAATTCACTTAAGAGAATATTATTATTATTATTATTATTTTTATTATTATTATTGATTCCTCCAAACACATCTCTAAATTATTATTAGTACCATTGAAGGTATCTGTTTTCTGGTAGTTAGGTTATTTTTATTATTATTTTTATTGTTTTTTTTATTATTGTTTTTATTATTATTATTTTTATTATTATTTTTATTATTATTTTTATTATTATTATTTTTATTATTATTTTTATTATTATTGAGTGCTACTGATTCCTCCAAATACATCCCTAAATTATTAGTACCATTGAAGGTGTCTGTTTTCTGATCAACCTAATTGCCCAGTATAATTTATATAATATACAGTTTGTATGTATGTATGTAGCTTGGAGGAATCATTTGCTCCAAATTTATTTATTTTTCTATTTAGATATGACCTTAACACTAATTAATTTGTTTATTTTACAGGTGACAAGTGAGAGAGAGAGAGAAGAGGAAGAGGAGGAGGACACAAGAGAACAACACGAGAGAGAAGAACAACAACAAGAGAGGAGAAGAAGAGAACAACAACACGAGAGGAGAGAAGAACAACAACAAGAGAGAAGAAGAGAGAGAGAAGAACAAGAGAACACACAAGAACAAAACCTCTAATATAATAGTGTATAATAACAGGAAATAAAAATTAAATACATTATTAATTAGTATACTTTATTAAAAAACCTCTATAGTATTAATTAACATAATTATCATTCCACCAGGTAAATAATTAACTTAATTTATACCTGTAAGGGTGTAAGGTTCAATTAAAAATTATTGATGTTATTATAATATTTGTCTGTGTGTGTGTGAGAAATATCACACACACACACAGACAAATATTATAATAACACCAGTAATAATTACATACATAAAAGAATGTAGGGTTTAAGCAAAAATTATTGATGTTATAATATTGTCTGTGTGTGTGTGTGAGAGAAATACCACACACACACAGAGACAAATATTATAACATCATCAGTGATAATTACATACCTAAAAGTTATTGATGTTATAATAATACTGTGTGTGTGTGTGTGTGCGAGAGAGAGATATCACTCACACACACACACAGACAAATATTATAATAACATCGGTAATTACATACATAAAAGTAAGTAAAATTTCAAGTAAAAATTATTGATATAATATTTGTCTGTGTGTGTGTGTGTGAGAGAAAGATATATATATATATATCTCTCTCTCACACACACAGACAGACAAATATTATAACAACATCAGTGATAATTACATACTTAAAAGTAAGTAAAAATTATTGATGATGTTATAATACTGTCTGTCTGTGTGTGTGAGAGAGATATCACACACACACACACACAGACAAATATAATAACATCAGTGATAATTTTATAACAACAATTAACATATTTTGTGTGTGTGTGTGTGTGTGTGACAAATACACACACAGTAACTCCATAAAACACTCACAATTTGTAGTAGTAGTTGTTGTTATAGTTGTTGTTGTTATTGATTCTCTTGTACAACTGCTATCCACAAATCTGTAACAAAATACAATCTAATTAATTATTTTAGAATTACTACATTATTATATTATTATTATTATATTATACTACAATTATATTATATTATTATTATATTATTATTATTATATTATTATTATTATATTATACTACAATTATATTATATTATTATTATTATTATTATTATATTATACTACAATTATTATTATTATTATTATATTATACTACAATTATATTACAATTATTATTATTATTATTATACTTTGACAAACATGGAGGAGAAGTGAGAGAAATGGAAGGTGAGGAGAGAAGGTTTGTCAAATTGAAAATTCCATTATGGAAATATATACCGGAGGGGCTTCTTAAGGGGGTGCGGGAATAGGGGGACAGGCTTGGGTTTTTTTTTTAGGGGTGCAAGAGTAGGGGGACAGGCTTGGGAGGGGTTTAGGGGGGTGAGGGAATAGGGGGACAGGCTTGGGGTTTTTTTTAGGGGTGCAAGAGTAGGGGGACAGGCTTGGGAGGGGTTTAGGAGGGTGCGGGAATAGGGGGACAGGCTTGGGAGGGGTTTAGGGGGGTGCGGGAGTAGGGGGACAGGTTTGGGAGGGGTTTAGGGGGGTGCGGGAGTAGGGGGACAGGCTTGGGAGGGGTTTAGGGGGGTGCGGGAGTAGGGGACAGGCTTGGGAGGGGTTTAGGGGGGTGCGGGAGTAGGGGACAGGCTTGGGAGGGGTTTAAGGGGGTGTGGGAGTAGGGGACAGGCTTGGGAGGGGTTTAGGGGGGTGCGGGAATAGGGGGACAGGCTTGGGAGGGGTTTAGGGGGGTGCGGGAGCAGGGGACAGGCTTGGGAGAGAGAGAGATATCACACACACACACAGACAAATATTATAATAATACTGTGTGTGTGTGTGTGTGTGTGACAAAACAAACACACACAGATATTATAACAACAATATTACATTTTGTGTGTGTGACAAATACACACACACACACAGTTTTTATAACGACATTAACATTTTGTGTGTGTGTGCAGAGAGAAACATCACACACACACACACACACCCACACAATATGTTACTGTTGTTATATTACCTGTGTGTGTGTGAAGAGAGAAACATCACACACACACACACACACACGTGTACACACACAGTAACTCGATAAAACACTCACATTAACTGGTAGTAGTAGTTGTAGTTGTAGTAGTAGTTGTAGTAGTAGTTGTAGTAGTAGTTGTAGTAGTAGTAGTAGTAGCAGCAGTAGTAGTAGTAGTAGTAGCAGCAGTAGTAGTAGTAGTAGCAGCAGCAGTAGTAGTAGTAGTAGTAGTGGTAGTAGTAGTAGTAGTAGTAGTAGTAGTAGTAGTAGCAGTTGTAGTAGTAGTAGTTGTTGTTCTTGTAGTAGTAGTAGTAGTAGTTGATGTAAGGATGAACACAGTGAATAATAAAGGTTGTTAAGTCTCTTGTACAACTACACTCCACAAATCTGTAACAAAATACAACCTAATTAATTTAAAGGAAATTATTCAACTTTATAATAATAACACAGAATATTATTTCTGGCTTAACCAAGAAGTATTATTAAATTTGTTGGTGGATATTTGATTGTGACTGTACTTAAGGGGGTGCAGGAGTAGGGGACAGGCTTCGGGGGGAACTGGGGGGGTGCGGGAGTAGGGGGACAGGCTGGGGGGGGGGGGTTAGGGGGGTGCGGGAATAGGGGACAGGCTTTCTACCCACCCCAAGCCTGTCCCCCTATTCCCGCACCCCCCCAGTTCCCCCCGAAGCCTGTCCCCTACTTCTGCACCCCCTTAAGTACAGTCACAGTAAAATATCCACCAACACTTTCCTTCCATCGTAATAAATATCTTGGTAATAAAGAACAACACGTGTATGATTTAACAACACCTCATAATAATAATAATAATAATAATAATAATAATAATAATAATCTTGGTAATAAAGAACAACACGTGTATGATTTTGCACCACCTCATAATAATAATTGAGGGGGTTGAGTTGACGTAAAGTGTTGTATACAAAAAAGGCAGGGAGGAAGGAAAACCATTTCAGGAGAGATTCTCTTGTTGGTTAATTGGAAGGCTACTGATTATTATTATTACTATTATTATTATTATTATTATTACTATTATTATTATTACTATTATTATTATTATTACTATTATTATTATTATTATTACTATTACTATCATTATTATTATTACTACTATTATTATTATTATTATTATTATTATCATTATTATTATTATTATCATTATTATCATTATTATTATTATTATTATTATTATTGAGTGCTACTGATTCCTCCTAACTCTACCAGAAAACACACTCTCAATGGTACTAATAATTAAGGGATGTGTTTGGAGGAATCAGTAGCACTCAATAATAATAATAACAATAATAATAATAATAATGATAATAATAATAATGATAATAATAATAATGATAGTAATAATAATAATAGTGATGATAATAATAATGATAGTAATAATAATAATAGTGATGATAATAATAATAATAATAATAATAATAATCACACACCTTCCAATTCACCAACAAAATAATATCACCTTAAGTTGGAAGTAGTGTTGGTACATCTGGAGTAAATTATTCCTCCAAACTATTTTTTCAAGCAAAAGAACACCCATTATTATTATTATTATTATTATTATTGTTTTTATTATTATTATTATTATTTCTATTTTTATTATTATTATTATTGTTTTTATTATTATTATTTTTATTTTTGTTCATGTGGTACCAGAAGGAATAAGAGACAAAGAAGGAATAAGAGAGAAAAAGAAATAAGTAAATAATATAGAAGGAGGAATAAGAGAAAATAAGAGAATAAATATCTATGAAGGAAAAAAGAAAGCAAGGAGATAAAGAGATAAAGAGAAGATATAGAAGAAGGAAATAGTAGAACGAATAAAGAGAGAGGAAAGGAGAAAGCAAGAATAAAGAGAGAGGAAGAGACAGAGGGGAAATAAGAGAAGATGGATAAAAGGAGAGGAGAAAGAGGAAAAATAAAGAGAGGCATAAGAAAAAAGGCAGAATAAAGAGAGGAGAGAGGAAAGAAAATAAAGAAGGAAGAAAGAACAGGTTGATAAAGTGTGTAAAGGAAAGGTTTGATAAAAGGTTAATATAGGAGAATATAAACCTATCATTATGTCACACACACATACATACACACACACACAGAAGGAAGAAAGAACATGTTGATAAAGTGTGTAAAGGAAAGGTTTGATAAAAGGTTAATATAGGAGAATATAAACCTATCATTATGTCACACACACATACATACACACACACACAGTCAGTCACAGGGAGTGGACGTGCTGACCCACAGCTCCAGACATAAATCATCACTTACCTATTTGTTTATGGATTTGAGTCAAGCTTGTGTTTAATTGGTCACATAAAAGTAAAGAAAGATAATGAGTAGAAAAGTGCAGTGAATATAAAACAACAAAGTGTAAATAACTGAGAGAAGAAAAGAGTGAATCTAGCAGTGGTAGCCAGCAGACATAACAAGTTTGAGTCAGCAATTCCTTAGGGTGAGAGATGGTACTGTACCAGGCAGCTAAACTGTAAGTAAAAAAACCAATCATGAGTCTGTTTGAAAGAAGAGAAGGAAAAAAGAAGAAGAAGGAAGAGGAGTATTGTGATTTAGTAGAGTTTGAAGATCTAAATAAAGTAATAAAAAGAGTTAAGAAGTTGGAGGATGAAGTGTTGGAAATAAAAGAGGCTTTAATTGAATCAAAAAAGAGAAATGAGAATTTACTAAAGGAAATGAATAGGAAAGATATAGCATTGGAAGAGATGGCAACTGAACTAAAAACAGTAAAATCCAAAACAAATGAAATAGGAGGAAATTTAGTAGAACAGGAGAAAGATATAAACAAAATGAAACAGAAGGCAGATGTGTTGACCAAAGCCAGTCACATAGTGGAAAAGAATGAAGAAATTGAAGAGAAAATAGAACAGGCAAATGATGTAGTAAATGCATGTAAAGAAGAAATGGTTAAAACATATGCACAGATTCTAAAAGAAAAAGAAGAGATAAAAACAAACATGAAGCAAGATAAAGGAATAATGGACATAAAGAAAGAAGTAAAAGAAGTAATAAGAAAAAATGTAAGGTTTGTCAGAGAAACAATTGATATGAATAAATCAATAATAATATATGGAGTAAAAGAAGAAGAAATGAGAAATAAAATAGCTAGGGATAAAGAAGAAATGAATAAAATCACAGGTATAATGAAAACCATAATGGAAGAAGAGGAAGAAGAAGTAAAGATAGAAGAATTCCACAGACTGGGGAAATTTGAAGAAAATAAAATGAGACCACTGAAGATAATTGTACAAAGTAGTAACATGGTAGAAACTGTATTGAGAAATGCCAGGAATTTGAAGGACTCTGAAGAATGGAACAAGATACAGGTAGTCAGATGCTTAACCAAGGAAGACAGAGAAATACTCAAAGAAAAAGTGGAAGAAGCAAAATGGAAGAACAGTGAAAGAACTGAAGAAGAGGAAAGACATTTTTTCTACAGAGTAGTGGGAATGCAAGTCAAAAAATGGTGGAGAAAAAGAGATGTCAACTAGGAAAAATATACAGAAATGAAAAAATAAAAATGATATACTCAAATGTAGATGGTATTGTATCTAAATTAACTGAAATTAAAGATGTTATACAAGAAGAAAAACCACAGATAATATGCTTCACAGAAACTAAGTTAAATAATAAAATAACAAATGATGTATTTAACCTGTGTGAATACAACATATGGAGAAAAGATAGAGTAGGAAAAAATGGAGGTGGAGTAATGATTTTAACCCATAAAAATTTAAAGGTAAACCAAACAGAATTACAGGTATCAGATAAAGTTGAATTAATAGCAGTAGATATTATAACACCAGAAGAAGTAATTACTGTTGCTACATTATATATGCCACCAAAGACAAGAACATGGGATAATAATGAATATTTAGAACTAATAAATTTCACAGAGAAGAACCTCAAAGAAATGTTACAAAGGATGGAAGACAAATCTCAAAGGTTAATATTAACAGGAGACTTTAACACCAATATAGATTGGAGAAATTATGAAGCAAAGGCAACAGAAAACCAATGGAATAGTAAATTACTAGATTTAATTCAAGACTTCTTGTTAACGCAACATATTACTAATAATACAAGAATAAGAGGAACGGATGAACCATCACTATTAGACTTAATATTTACTAGAAATGAAAATGAAATTAATAATATAGAATATAAACCACCATTAGGAAAAAGTGATCATGTTGTAATAAAGTGGGATTTCATAATATCATATGATATAGTAGAAGTCCAAGATAAACCAAACAAAATACAAAACTTTAAAAAAGGAAACTACAATGAATTAAAAAAGTATTTCAGAAATATTAATTGGAACGAAATGATAGACGTTGATAACATAAATGATCAATATTCAAATTTTTGCAAAATATATCAGGATGGAGTGAATAAATACATCCCAAACAAGAAACCACAAACTAACAGAATCAAACAATGGTTTAATGGCAAATGTATAGAAGCCAAGAAAAAGAGAGACACCTTATGGAACAGATTCAGAAGACATGGAAGTGAAAGAACATATAATAAATATAAAAGTGTAAGAAATGAATATACCAAGATAAGAAGAGAAGCCCAAGTGGAATACCAAAAAGATATTATTAATAAAAGTAAGGAACAACCAAAACTATTCTACAGTTACATCAAAAGCAAAACAAAAATAAAGGACAAAATTCAAAACATAATGGATGAAGGAAAAATATATACAGAAGAAAAAGAAATTTGTGAAATATTAAATACAAAATTTCAGTCGGTATTCACTAAGGAAAATGTATTCACACCAGAAGAAAATACGAACACAAACACGTATGAACTAAAAGAGTTTGAGGTGAGCAGATTAGAAATAGAGAAAGAGTTAGAAGCTGTGGATAAAACTAAAGCAAGTGGACCTGATGAAATTTCATGTTGGGTATTAAAAGAATGTGCTAAAGAACTAAGTAAGCCATTATTTATAATATTTCAAAACTCATTACAACAAGGAAAATTACCAGAAAGTTGGAAGCAAGCAAATATAGTCCCATTATTTAAGAAAGGAAATAGACAAGACCCACTTAACTATAGACCAGTATCACTAACAAGTGTAGTATGTAAAATTATGGAAAAAATTATAAGAAAAAATTGGGTTGAACACCTGGAGAAAAATGATATGATAACAGAGAGACAATTTGGGTTTAGGAAGGAAAGATCATGTGTTACAAACTTACTAAGTTACTATACGAGAATATCAGAAAAAATACAAGAAAGAGAAGGATGGGTGGATAGTATTTACCTAGACTTTAAAAAAGCCTTTGACAGAGTTCCACACAAAAGACTTATATGGAAATTACAACATAAAGGAGGAGTGAACGGAAAACTACTAAAATGGATGGAAGATTTCCTTGAAGGAAGAAAAATGAGAACAGTACTAAGAGGGAACTATTCTCCATGGCTGAAGGTGATGAGTGGAGTTCCTCAAGGCTCAGTATTGGCACCAATAATGTTCTTAATATATATAAATGATATAGAAGTAAATAGTACAGATGGCACTTACATGAATATGTTTGCTGATGATGCAAAGGTACAAAGAACAATTAATAATGAAGACTGCTGTAAAAAGTTACAAGATGACTTGGACAAAATGGTAGAGTGGAGTAATAAATGGCAGATGGAGTTTAATGCAGATAAATGTCATGTTATAAAGTTTGGAAAAAGTGAGAAAAGACCAAATTGGCAATACAAACTTGGAAACAAAATATTAAATGAAGCAGAGAAAGAAAGAGACTTAGGGGTAATGATAAATAAGAAATTAACACCAGATGATCATATAAATGAAAAAGTGAGAAGCATGTATGCATTGTTAGCAAATATGAGAGTGGCCTTCACTTATATAGATGAAGAAATGGTCAAGAAAATAATAACATCCTTTATAAGGCCTACCTTAGAATATGCTGCAGTAGTATGGAACCCACATTTAAAGAAACATATCACTAAATTAGAAAAAGTACAAAGAGCAGCAACAAGATGGCTACCAAGTCTAAGAGAACTAAGCTATGAAGAAAGACTAAAGAAACTAAAATTACCCAAACTAGAAGAAAGACGAAAGAGAGGAGATATGATTATGGTTTACAAATGTGTCACAGAAAAAGAAAAGATAGATATAGATAACTTATGTCAACAAGGAATACCTACAATGAGAGGACACAGTAAGAAATTAATTAAAAGAAGAGGAGATAAAGATGTACAGAAATATAGCTTTCCAAATAGAGTAATAGACGAATGGAATAAATTACCAGAAGAAGTGGTGTGTGTCAAAAACATACATAACTTTAAAGAAAAATATGATAATTGTGATTTAAAATACGGGACATTACGAGCTTGACTCAATCCTGTAAAGATACAAATAGGTAAGAACAAATAGGTAAGAACACAGACACACACACACACAGACACACGTACACACACATACACACGTACACACACACACACACATGTACACACACATACACACACACACACATACATACACACACACACACACACACATACACACACACATACATACACACACACACACATACACACACACACAGACACACGTACACACATACATAAACACACAATACAAACTTGGAAACAAAATATTAAATGAAGCAGAGAAAGAAAGAGACTTAGGGGTAATGATAAATAAGAAATTAACACCAGATGATCATATAAATGAAAAAGTGAGAAGCATGTATGCATTGTTAGCAAATATGAGAGTGGCCTTCACTTATATAGATGAAGAAATGGTCAAGAAAATAATAACATCCTTTATAAGGCCTACCTTAGAATATGCTGCAGTAGTATGGAACCCACATTTAAAGAAACATATCACTAAATTAGAAAAAGTACAAAGAGCAGCAACAAGATGGCTACCAAGTCTAAGAGAACTAAGCTATGAAGAAAGACTAAAGAAACTAAAATTACCCAAACTAGAAGAAAGACGAAAGAGAGGAGATATGATTATGGTTTACAAATGTGTCACAGAAAAAGAAAAGATAGATATAGATAACTTATGTCAACAAGGAATACCTACAATGAGAGGACACAGTAAGAAATTAATTAAAAGAAGAGGAGATAAAGATGTACAGAAATATAGCTTTCCAAATAGAGTAATAGACGAATGGAACAAATTACCAGAACAAGTGGTGTGTGTCAAAAACATACATAACTTTAAAGAAAAATATGATAATTGTGATTTAAAATACGGGACATTACGAGCTTGACTCAATCCTGTAAAGATACAAATAGGTAAGAACAAATAGGTAAGAACACATACATACACACACACACATACACACACACACAGACACACAGACACACAGACACACGTACACACACACACACACATGTACACACACACACATACATACACACACACACACATACATAAACACACATACATACACACACACACACATACATAAACACACATACATACACACACACACATACACACACACACAGACACACACACACAGACACACACACACACACACACACACATACATAAACACACATACATACACACACACACATACATAAACACACATACATACACACACACACACATACATAAACACACATACATACACACACACACACACACACACACACACACACGTACACACACACACACACACGTACATACACACATACATAAACATATCAGGACCTCAGTAATCATTGTGTTCACTTTCTCTCTTGTGTTCTCCTTCTCTCTCTTCTCTTGTGTTCTCCTTCTCTCCTCTCCTCCTCCTCCTCTCTTCTTCTCTTTTCACTACACACCTGTAAAGTAGATAAATTAATTAGTAATAAACATATTTCTAAATCCAACCTACATACACATACATACAAACTGTATATTATTATATAAATTAGACTGTACATACATACATACAGTTGGTGTCAAATATAATGATCCATATAGGGGTAACTTGCCGTGACTCATGAAAAAATGGGACCTCCCGTATCACTCATTTTGACTCGCCTTGACTCGCCTTGACTTAACTCGCTTGGTGTAAACGCAGCCTAAGGGGGTGCGGGAGTAGGGGACAAGGCTTGGGGGGGGGGGTTTGGGGGTGCGGGAATAGGGGGACAGGCTTGGGGTGGGTAGAAGGCTTGTCCTCTATTCCAGCACCCCCCTAACCCCCCCCCCCCAGCCTGTCCCCCTACTCCCGCATCCCCCAAAACCACCCCAAGCCTGTGCCCTACTCCTGCACCCCCCAAGCCTGTCCCCCTATTCCCGCACCCCCTTTAGAGAGACAGTACAATGTTGGGTGGTAAACTTGGAGCAAATAATTCCTCTAAATATTAACATGAAACACACACACCTACAGTATATGGAAGGAGTTGGTTTGGTGGCATAGTTTGGAGGAATCAGAAGCCTCCAAACACACACCTATTCTCTCTCCCTCCTCTCTAACACACACACACACACACACCTATATGGATGGAGCTTGTTTCATGGCATGGTTAGGAGGAATCAGAAGCCTCCACACACACACACACACACACACATTCTCTCTCTAACACACATATACACACATATACACACACATTCTCTCTCTAACACACACCTATATGGATGGAGCTTGTTTCATGGCATGGTTAGGAGGAATCAGAAGCCTCCACACACACACACACACACACACATTCTCTCTCTAACACACATATACACACATATACACACACATTCTCTCTCTAACACACACCTATATGGATGGAGCTTGTTTCATGGCATGGTTAGGAGGAATCAGAAGCCTCCACACACACACACACACACACATTCTCTCTCTAACACACATATACACACACATTCTCTCTCTAACACACACACACACACCTATATGGAAGGAGCTTGTTTCATGGCATGGTTAGGAGGAATCAGAAGCCTCCACACACACACACACACACATTCTCACTCTCTCTCTAACACACATATACACACCTATATGGAAGGAGCTTGTTTCGTGGAATAGTTTGGAGGAATCAGAACCCTCCAAACACACACACACACACATTGTCTCTCCCTCTCTCTCTCTAACACACACACACACACACACATTCTCACTCACTCTCTCTCTCTCTAACACAAACACACACACCTATATGGAAGGAGGTGGTTTGTTGGCATAGTTTGGAGGAATCAGAAGCCTCCAAACACACACACACACACACACACAGACGTGTGGTTTGGCACTCCCTGGGGCAGCCAAGGTCAGCATATTGACCTCTCATCCCACCTGCACCACATTCACCATCATGAATGAAGAGGACAGTGAGGGACTAATTATTCTACAAGTGGAGAGTAAAGACAGTGATTGTTACAAACACAATGGTTACACTTTGTTATTCCCGTGTTGCTCTGTTCCAACTTAAACGAGGATCAACTTACCCACCTGGTAATGTTGTTATCCGCCTAAAAATCCTCAGCCGGGGTTGTAAGGCAGGTAGGAACAAACACAGACCAATACCAGTGATTACTACAACCCCCACCCCCCCCAAGTCTATCCCCTACACCCACCACACCCCCTTAGTACAGTACTATACAAAACACACCAGTATGAAAAGAGAATATGAGGCTGAGTGGAATAAAAAGGTCTCTGGTGACAAGCTTATTTCCAGGTGACACAGTATTACCAGCAGAGAGTGAAAGAGAGCTACACAGGGGAGTAGATGAATTTCAGGGCATAATATGTAAGAGAAAGAATCATGAAAGGTCATAGTGTGAGCATGGAAATGAAAAACATGGACATGGAATCAAGGCTGGTATGGAATTATGCTAAAAGTACGCTACAAAATTACGTTATTTTTTGTTGTACCTTTTGCATACACTTTGTGCACTTTACTCAAAGTATGACCATATATTCTACTGTCCACTATCCAGAATAGTATACAGATGATAAGGCAACAAAATCATTAGTGTTTTTGGAGATTGGTTGGGGGGAGATCTACCAAAACACTCATTTGTGACAGATGTAAACAACAGATTGGTTACAAACACACTATTAAACATTGCATCCTGAAAACCTTGAGTCAAAAAGACATTATGGACAAATGCTTTAATATTACCCAATTTGCAAATAAATCACTTTGGGCATGTGGTCCAGGAATATGTGTAAGTCCACAAGGAAGGAAACAAACACAGAGTCCCAAGTGCTTTCGTGTATTCACATCTGTATTTCCCCTCAAGATGTGAATACACGAAAGAGCTTGGGACTCCGTGTTTCTTTCCTTCCTTGTGGACTTGCGCACATTACACAATTTATACGTACCATATCATACAAGCAACTATCCGTACTCACTAACCAAGCAAACCAAAGAATGTAAACTGGATACAAGCAACTACTGTACTCACTAACCAAGCAAACCAAAGAATGTCAAAGTGGATAATATAATTGTACATACGGTACCATAATAGATTGATGGTCACTCTCCCCCAAGCCTGTCCTTTACTCCCGCACCCCCCTAAAGCCTGTCCCCCTACTCCCGCACCCCCCCCGACCCACCCAAAACCCACCGCACCCCCCCCCCCCCGACCCACAGCACCCCCTTAATATTAAGTCCCATCCAAACGAGAGCCAAAAAGACAGCAGGCACGGGCAACCCAGTGAAATTCTCTCGCTTTATACAAGTGTTACCATATCAAACGGTCTCTGGCAGCCATTTACCACTTGTGCCTACCACCCACCCACATTATTGGTAAAAGTGTCTGCCCGCAGTTTTTTTGCCTCTCATGTGGAAGGAGCCTAACCAAGCAAACCAAAATATGCACAATTGGATAAGATAATTGTACATATGGTACCATAATAATAGATTGTTGGTCACTCTCCATCCCTGTACAGTATCTTTGGATGATAACCCAACCCTGCTTCATTGTTCAAGCTGAAATTAAATAGAATGCAAAATATATATAATTTTTTATTCTTAATTTATTATTTATTTTGCAGTCATTTATTTATTCTTAATTTGTTATTCTTCATTTATTATTTGTTTTGTATTCTTCAATAATAATGTAATTTGTATTCTTCATTCATGATTTATTATGAGGGTATTATTACACAAGTACTGTGTTCTTGGCTAGGGCTGAGCAGTGTTACCACATCCGGCTAGGTCCCGGGAATTTACCCCGGTCACTTTATGATAGTTTATACTGGTTATATCCCGGTAGTTTGCCCAGGTTAGGTCCCGGTAGTCTGCTGTAGTCTAGGTTAGGTCAGGTTAGGTCAAACTAATTTCCAAATTATATTTGTAAAACGGGGCATTTCTGAGAGAAACACCATAGATGAAAAGTGTGTTAGAATGGTCCAAAATAGTGGGTAATGATACTAAAATATACAATATAGTGAACTCAGTACTTCTGTAAATTTACCGTGAATAACTATGTGTGGTATTGTTTTTTTTTCTGATTTCTATTTACAGAATGCAAGAGTAAGAACACTTCTATATGGAAGGAGTTTGTTTTATGGAATAGTTTGGAGGAATCAGAAGCCTCCAAACACACACACACACACACTCATTCTCTCTCTAACACACACACACACACACATTCTCTCTCTCTCTCACACACACCTATATGGAAGGAGCTTGTTTCATGGCATGGGTAGGAGGAATCAGAAGCCTCCAAACACACACACACACACACTCATTCTCTCTCTAACACACACACACACACATTGTCTCTCTCTCTAACACACACACACACACATTCTCTCTCTCTCTAACACACACACACACACACATTCTCTCTCTCTCTAACACACACACACACTCACATTCTCTCTCTCTCTAACACACACACACACACACATTCTCTCTCTCTCTAACACACACACACACACATTCTCTAACACACACACACACACATTCTCTCTCTCTAACACACACACACACATATATGGAAGGAGCTTGTTTCATGGCATAGTCAGGAGGAATCAGAAGCCTCTAAACACACACACACACACATATATGGAAGGAGCTTGTTTCATGGCATAGTCAGGAGGAATCAGAAGCCTCTAAACACACACACACACACACATCCATGGTACACTCGCGGTCAGAAATTGTGTCCCGATCCCCTGGCAAGATGAATCGCAAACAGCCTAGCTTTGAACAACAACTGTGCGTCTGCCTACAACACACATTGGTTCAAATCATCAAAGCTTGGCTGGTTGCAATTCATCGTGCCAAGGGATCACGACAAAAATTTTGTTTATATAAAAAAAATTTATTATATAAATAATTTTTTTTATATATATATATTTTTTTTATATATATATATGTTACGGGACTGGAAGACCTACATCACACCACAACTGCTCGTTGCCTGGTTCGACCCCGAAAAGGATGCGAGGAGAGACCAAGACCTGGAGCCGTATTCACAAAAACAAAGTTCACTCTTAACTTAAAATTTTGTTCGTAAGCATTTATTCATGGCAAGGACTAGGACCCGGCACTGCTTCGAAATCTTAATAAAAGCTCACACAAATAGAATAGCAAAACCATTCACTGCTTCGAAATGAACCTGAAACACTATGGTGAGGTCAGAATTGAAACATACGAACAAGTCCAAACTCTAAAATGCTTTGTGAATACCGGCCCTGGTTGGTTTTTGAGTGTACAGTGTGTTATGAAGGTCCAGATTCCCTCTTTAACATATTGGGTCGTCTGTACCAATCAAGGATCATTATAAGTTTACAAGATAGCCAATCCTTGAGTGTTGTGGCTCTGACTTAGGTTTCTCAAAGAATATATATAGCGAGAAAAGCCGGTGCTCAGTGTCTATATAAGTTTAATTTTAAGTTTGAATGTAATAATAATAATAATTATAATAATAATAATAATAATAATAATAATAAATGCATAAAATAATATGCAGAAAGTTAAAATTAAATTAATAATAAATAAATAAAATAAAAAATAAAAAAATAAAAAAATAAAATAAAAGGCCTTAATGACCAACACCAAGGTCGATAGGCCAGGAAAAAAAAAAAAAAAAAAAAAAATGCTCACAGTGTCATTCTTCCAGCATTTCTCAAATTGAAGTGTTCTGTGTGAGGCCCATTTCTCCCCCTTATGTAACTGGACTAATTGTATCAGACTGGCATTAATTCAGTTAAGTATTATTATTATTAAGTTTGGTGTCTTACGAGTGTATTACGAGAACTCGGGATTATAATTAGTTATTATTGTTATTGTTAGTGTAGAGTTACGTGGTGTCAAGTTATTGTAAGAGTTTTGTATTCTCTTTAACTTGAGTGTGGTATTATTATTATTATTATTGGACAATCTACTGAGTTGTTGAATGGTTTGGGATATATGAATTCCTGGTGTTTTGATGTTCTTGGGATAAATGTGTTTAATGTTAAAATAAACTTCGTATTGTTTTTACGACTTTGCATTTTAATTAATTTGGCGACCTCTGGATATACTGGGTTTGTAACATATATAAAAAGAAATGTTATATAAAAAAAAAATTATAAAAGAAATTTTTATATAATTTTTTTTATATATATAAAAAATAAAAAAAAAATTTATATAAAATTTTTGTTTATATAAAAAAAATTATATAAAAAAAAATAAAAAAAAATTTTATAAATTTTTTTTTATATAAAAAAAAAATTTATATAAATTTTTTTTTATATAAAAAAAATTTATATAAAACAAAATTGTATATAAAAATTGTTTATATAAAAAAAAATTGTATATAAAAATTTTTTATATAAAAAATTTTTTTATATAAAATTTTTTTTTATATAATAAAAAAATTTATATAAAAATTTTTGTATAAATTTTTTTATATAAAAAATTTTATATAAATTTTTTTTTATATAACATTTTTTATATAAAATTTTTTTTATATAACATTTTTTATATAAATTTTTTTTTATATAACATTTTTTTTTATTTAACATTTTTTTTATATAAAAATTTTTGTATATAAATATTTTTTTATATAAAATTTTTTCTTATATAAAATTTATTTTTATATAAAAAATTTTTTTATATAAAATTTTTTTTATATAAATTTTTTTTTTATATAAAATTTTTTTGTATATAAAATTTTTTCTTATATAAAATTTTTTCTTATATAAAATTTTTTCTTATATAAAATTTTTTCTTATATAATATTTTTTCTTATATAAAATTTTTTTATATAATTTTTTTTATATAAAATTTTTTTTTATATAAAATTTTTTTTATATAAATTTTTTTTTTATATAAAATTTTTTTTTATATAAAAAAATTTTTTATATAAAAAAATTTTTTATATAAAAATTTTTTTTATATAAAAAAATTTTTTTATATAAAATTTTTTTTTATATAAAATTTTTTTTTATATAAAACTTTTTTTTATATAAAATTTTTTTTTATATAAAATTTTTTTTTATATAAATTTTTTTTTTTATATAAAACCTTTTTTTATAAAAAAACTTTTTTTTATATAAAAACTTTTTTTATATAAAAACTTTTTTTATATAAAAACTTTTTTTATATAAAATTTTTTTTTATATAAAATTTTTTTTATATAAATTTTTTTTTTATATAAATTTTTTTTTTATATAAAATTTTTTTTTATATAAAATTTTTTTTATAAAAAAATTTTTTTTATATAAAAATTTTTTTATATAAAATTTTCTTTTATATAAAAATTTTCTTTTATATAAAAATTTTTTTATATAAATTTTTTTTATAAATTTTTTTTTTATATAAATTTTTTTTTTATATTAAATTTTTTTTTATATAAAATTTTTTTTTATATAAAATTTTTTTTATATAAAATTTTTTTTTATATAAAATTTTTTTTTATATAAAATTTTTTTTTATATAAAAACTTTTTTTATATAAAAACTTTTTTATATAAAATTTTTTTTTATATAAATTTTTTTTTTATATAAAATTTTTTTTATATAAAAATTTTTTTTATATAAAAAAAAATTTTATATAAAATTTTTTTTATATAAAATTTTTTTTTATATAAAATTTTTTTTTATATAAATTTTTTTTTTATATATTTGTTTTTATATAAAAATTGTTTTTATAAAAAAAATTTTTTATATAAAATTTTTTTTATATAAAATTTTTTTTTATATAAAATTTTTTTTTATATAAATTTTTTTTTATATAAAATGTTTTTTTATATAAAATTTTTTTTTATATAAAAATTTGTTTTATATAAAATTTTTTTTATATAAAAATTTTTTTTATATAAAATTTTTTTTATATAAAATTTTTTTTTATATAAAAATTTCTTTTATATAAAAATTTCTTTTATATAAAATTTTTTTTTATATAAAATTTTTTTTTATATAAAATTTTTTTTATATAATTTTTTTTTATATACAATTTTTTTATATAAATTTTTTTTTTTATATAAAATTTTTTTTTATATAAAATTTTTTTTTATATAAAATTTTTTTATATAAAACTTTTTTTATATAAAATTTTTTTTTTATAAATTTTTTTTTATATAAAATTTTTTTTATATAAAATTTTTTTTTATATAAATTTTTTTTTTATATAAATTTTTTTTTTATAAGGTTCGAACAACTGTGCGTATCCCTACAACACACATTTGTTCGAATCATCAAAGCTTGGCTAGTTGCTATTCATCGTGCCAAGGGATCAGGGCACAATTTCTGACCGCGAGTGTACATACAATGTCTCCATATAAAGACAACAGAACCATAGTACTGTATATACCATGAATACAAATACTTACAGTAATCTATAATAATGTGTTGTTGTTGTTGTTATAGATGGAAGGAGGTCTCATACTTGTACAATTCCAGTTAATTCCAAAACTCCAGTTAATTCCAAAACTCTGTAACAAATATATAACCAAATTAGTTTATAATTCTTACTAAATCTAATAATTATACAATTTATAATTTTTACAAAACCTAATACATACACAGGTGGATATGAAGCCAACTTATAATATTAATAATATTAATAATAAAAATAAAAATAAAAATAATAATAATAATAATAAAAATAATAATAATAAAAATAATAATAATAATAATATTGATAATAATAATAATATCAAAGAAGGCACAGGAAAGGAGACAGACAGACAGACAGTGTGTGTGTGTGAAATAGAGAGAAACAGCTGTCTAACCTTACATAGAAAGTGTGAAAGAAGATGCATAGAGAAAGATAAAAGGTTAAGATTATATATGTAACTGCAATACAACATTATTATTATTATTATTAAATGACTTGTGGGTGAATTATTTAATGAATTTGGTGAGTAAACTATACAGTGATTATTATTATTATTATTATTATTATTATTATTATTAAATGACTTGTGGGTGAATTATTTAATGAATTTGGTGAGTAAACTATACAGTGATTATTATTATTATTATTATTATTATTATTAAATGACTTGTGGGTGAATTATTTAATGAATTTGGTGAGTAAACTATACAGTGATTATTATTATTATTATTATTATTATTATTAAATGACTTGTGGGTGAATTATTTAATGAATTTGGTGAGTAAACTATACAGTGATTATTATTATTATTATTATTAGGTTTGTTGTTTTGTAATGATAAGAGTCACTTGGTAAACTATTCATTACAGTACATTCACAATAATCAATTAATAACTTCTCTTTCCATATAACCTGTGTAAGAATTTCTGTGGCCAACTGTACATGGGTTGATTCCACAGTGGTATTGGTTTGTTAGCTTCCCAACCAACCAACCACACTTGTAAGGCTTCATTATTTTCCAAAAGGTGAGTATCCGTATTCACAAAATCTATCCAACAGTTAGATAATAATAATCACTGTATAGTTTACTCACCAAATTCATTAAATAATTCACCCACAAGTCATTTAATAATAATAATAATAATAAAAATAATAATACCAGTAATAATAATAATAGTAATAATAATAACAATAATAATAATAATAATAATAACAATAATAATAATAATAATAACAATAATAATAATAATAACAACAATAATAATAATAATAACAACAATAATAATAATAATAATAACAATAATAATAACAACAATAATAATAATAATAATAACAATAATAATAATAATAATAACGATAATAATAATAATAATAATAATAATCACTGTATAGTTTAATCACAAAATTCATTAAATAATTCACCCAGAAGTCATTTACACGGCTAAAATTCTTTCGTTTGCGTGCTTACAAACCAATACCAACAACTGTGGAATGGACCCTATATATATACAGGCATCCCAGATAATATTATTGAAATGTTACCCAAAATAAAATATATTGGTAAAAAACATACATACAGTTGGTGTCAAATATAATCATCCATATAGGGGTAACACAGGTAGAGTTTGACAGCTTCCCTCTGTTCCTTAGATGATAAACTTTACAATAAATAGGTTAACTACCATCTTTCAATTTAATACAAGCAGTTACACACTACTTAAAACAATAACACACACACACACTATTTAAAATAATAAAATCATATATGTGAACGTGAAAACATTAGACAGTAAATTGTTTGAGATTCCCATATGTGGATGATTATTATTGACCACGACTGTACATACATACATACATACATATACGAGGCCTTCATCTCCACGCTGGAGGTAGCCCCCGTCACGTCACACACCCTCCCAAACACATAATAATATACATACATACACATACACACATATATGAGGCCTACATACACACATACATATACATACATACACATACAGATACATACATACATACACACACATACATATACATTCACACACACACACACATATACATACACATACATACACACACCAGGCCTTCCTCTTGTCACGTCACACAGCCTCCCAAACAAAATGCCCAAACATAGAACTCCCTCCTCCTCCCCCACACACACACACACACACACACTACATCTCAACCCCCCAATCCCTACACATAAGTACACATAGACTCACAAAGACGGGTTGTGTAGTTTGTTTGTTTGTTAGCTTCCCAACCAACCAACCACACTTGTCAGTTTTAATTATATCCAACAACAAACTCAGTCTCCATATCCACAAAATATAGTTTGTTAGGATGCTCCCCAACCAACCACACTGTCAGGTAGTTCCAAGTCCTACACTGTCTTCACCAATGTCTGCTGCACTTCCTCCTGACCTGGGGGTGACCTGGGGGGTGACCTGGGGGGTGACCTGGGGGGTGACCTGGGGGTGACACACAGCCATAAGTCAACTACATGAAATTGAGATAAAAAATGTATTCACATATGTTAATCAAGATAAAACTATTGTATGATAAAAACAACAAAAAAAGGCAGTAAATTGTTTGAGATTCCCATATGTGGATGATTATTATTGACCACAACTGTACTGTTCCCTGCTAACACAGAGTACAACACATAACAAAATAACATCCCCAGGCTATTGTATCAATTCACATCACTTGTGTACCTCTCATGGCTCCAATATCATATATCATTATGTATATACTCTGTATGACTTTCCTTTTCCTAGCCCTAGCTATCATTTACTAGGTGTCAGAAAAAAACACTGTTCACTTGAAATATATGGTATTTTCCTAATACACTCGACCCTTGATTTAATGGACCCCCATTTAAAGGATTTCAGATTTAACAGACACTTTTTGCTACCAGACAATCATTATGCATCAGACAGAAAGTGTGTTACTTGAAAATATTATGTGCACTAACTAGGTGGCAGTGTGGCTGTAAAGGTAAGGATGTGTTGGTAGTCCACTGTCCAAGGAGCCCTCAATATTTTATCCAGGTGGTGTAGCCTTTAATTAAGGGACCCTGTGATGTAGTCAGAAAATTGGAGGTAAATGAGTCCTTCAAATATTATCAGGAAACACTATCTATGTGGAAGGAAGGAGCTTGTCTGGTGGCATAGTCAGGAGGAATCACAAGACACCAACCAAGTCTCAAAAACCATCACAGGGTCTTTAATTAATCATACCAAAGGTTTGAGGAAAAACTTGACAAAAAGAAGAACACAACTGTATTACTCCATGTTGAACCAGCACAACCTCCCAAGCACTTGAACAGAACATAACTGTATTACTCCATGTTCAACCAGCACAACCTGCCAAGCACTTGAACAGAACATAACTGTATTACTCCATGTTCAACCAGCACAACCTTCCAAGCACTTGAACAGAACATAACTGTATTACTCCATGTTCAACCAGCACAACCTGCCAAGCACTTGAACAGAACATAACTGTATTACTCCATGTTCAACCAGCACAACCTTCCAAGCACTTGAACAGAACATAACTGTATTACTCCATGTTCAACCAGCACAACCTGCCAAGCACTTGAACCCTTAGTACAAGTGTTGTAACACACCAAATAGTAATGGTACAAAGATATCCAATTAACAATAACTATAGCAAGTGTTCTTAGAGGGTGGGTTGGCTTTCTGTGAACACAAATGAGAGTGGTAAGAGAAAGCCCATGTCTCCTGACTAACTCAAGAAACAATAAGTAAGAATATAATATATATAATGGGTAGGGGGACAGGCTTTAGGGGGGTCCGGGAGTAGGGGGACAGGCTTGGGGGGGGGGGGTTTAGGGGGGTGCGGCAATAGGGGGACAGGGTTCGGGTGGGTATAAAGCCTGTCCCCTATTCCCGCACCCCCTTAACCCCCCCCTCCAAGCCTGTCCCCCCACTCCCACACCCCCCCAAAGCCTATCCCCCTACTCCCGCACCCCCCTAACACATATTGTGTTGTACAGTCACAGACAATAATATTCATCCACATTGGGTTGACTCATGTAAATGTTTGACAGCTTCCCTCTGGTTCTAATAAATAGGTTAATTACCATCTTCTATTTCACTAAAAGCAGTAATTACTGACTAGTCAAAACAACAACTACATAATAACAAAACATGAAAATATTCGGTAACAATTATCACATAAATGTTTTCTTTCTTCCTCCCTCTCTTTCTTTCTCTCTCTCTCACTATCTATCTATCTATTTCTAATAAATAGATTAATTACCATCTTCTATTTCACTAAAAGCAGTAATTACTGACTAGTCAAAACAACAACAACAACAAATACATAATAAGAAAACATGAAAACTTTAGATAGCAATTTGTTTGAGTTACCTATAGGTGGATGATTATTATTGTCCGTGACTGTACATAGACACAAGATCATTGATATGGAATAAAGTTGGGGCCAAAATTGATATCTTGCAATATTTAATGCCAGCAGAATTTATTGAGTGAAAATGATGAGAGTAAAAACCATCTACCATTACTCATATTTTCCTGTCTTAAAGATCGATTTAATATTAATATACCTTGGTATGAAATAACCAATAAACATTTACTTACTTATTTATTTACTTACTTATTTACTAACTTATTTATTTACTTACTTACTCTCTCTATATAAGATGAGAATACATTTATCACTATCCTTTGAACACACACACACATACACACCAGTACTATAATAATATTCTTGTACTGAAAACACACACACTGTTTGACTGTTGTTGCCAAGATGAAAACACACACACACACATACATACATACACATACACACACACACACACATACATACATATACGAGGCCTTCCTCTCCTGACTGGAGGTAGCCTCGTCACGTCACACACCCTCCCAAACAAAATGCCCCAAACATAGAACCCCCCCCCCCCCACATACACATACACTCTACATCTCAACCCCCCAATCCCTGTTTTAGGTTTTAGGAGGGAGCAGCCCCCCACCACACAACCACATCTCCTTGTGGCACTACAAGGGGTACAGTTATGTTTACATCCATAGTAAGGCCTGATAACAAAAACTGGTTTATCCCTACCATTTCACTACAGGGTAAACTCTCCCTTCACTTCACACACTTACCATTATTGTATTGTGAGGTATATAGTTGGTATTGTTGTGAAGGTTAGGTAAGGTAAGGTAAGGTAAGGTAAGGTAAGGTAAGGTAAGGTAAGGTTAGGTAAGGTAAGGTAAGGTAAGGTTAGGTAAGGTAAGGTAAGGTAAGGTAAGGTAAGGTAAGGTAAGGTAAGATAAGATAAGATAAGATAAGATAAGATAAGATAAGATAAGGTTAGGTAAGGTAAGGTATTATAGTTGGTATTGTTGTGAAGGTAAGGTAAGGTAAGGTATTATAGTTGGTATTGTTGTGAAGGTAATGGGTGTCATCCTCTATTCAAAACCGATAAAGCTGTGAAAATCCAATGTATTGTGTCACCATACATACATCCTGAAAAAACATATACAAATTAGTACTGCACTCTTACATGTTAACTCAATACTATTTTTTTTTTTTTTTTTTTTTTTTTATCTATGTTCCGACACTGGACATAGGCTTAATCAAGCCCATTACCGTGGCCCAGGTCAACTGCTGCTCATACACACACGTCACGACTTCCGAACTGGTACCCAGCCACAGAGGGAGGGAAGTGAGGGTTATTCCCAAATACTGCAGCTGTTATGGTACCAGCGAGGGTGTTATGGTACCAGCGAGGGTGTTATGGTACCAGTGAGGGTGTTTTACGACGTTTGGTGGCCTTATAGTTAGTGCCTCAAACTCAAATCGGAAGAGTAAATATTCTCAGGCCCTCACCTGAGAGGATCGATCTCCCGACCTCTAGGATATGAGTCCAGAACACTAACCACTCGGCCACCTCCCCTACTACTATGGGTAATATACAAGAAGAACATTGATGGTATTAATGATGGTAATTTATCAGTATAATGTAGGACTCCATATATAAATTATTAATGTATTGTATACAGAGTATGTAAAGGAGAGTAACATGAGGGACAGTAGGGATGGACCAAGTAAGGAGGGAGTGTTGGAACAGGGACAACTGGAGACACTTCTGCCGTGGCCACCACCTTGGAGGGAGTGAGGCTATAAATACACTGTTACATGTTAACTCAATACTATGGGTAATATACAACAACAATGGTATGATGAATTATACAAATTAGTATTATACTGATACATGTTATCTGAAGACAATTATTAATACAATAAATCCTCACTAATAAATATATATAATTGTTAATGATATAATATAACATATAATATAACACTGCTTTGCGCAGTGGCAATATCGTAACCAATGAGGTCGAGGATTGCTACTGTGCTTAACTGCTATCAGTATTGGGAAAAGCAAGAACCTCGGTGACCTACCCCTCCCCAGGAAGGGTAGGTAAGCCTTACCCCGCCTCCAAGCGGTGACCTCGGGGGTACACCTCCTTTTTTTATCTAGTTTTTATCCATTCAGGAGGTGGAGCCAAAGGGGAAGGCGGTGTGGGGGTGAGACCTAGCTTCCCCCACATATAGGTTTTAAGGTTTTTATTGTATTTTTATTGTATTTTAGTGTTTTTAAGATTTTAATTTCTATGACTGCATGTTTTTATATTTTGTGATAATTTCTTTTAAATTTATGACCTTGTTTTTAGCTTTTGACAATGCCGACGGCCCGTGTCCCTCCGGGAATGAGCACTGCATTGGCCTTGCCAGCCATCAGTGGCCCCCCAATGGGGGAGTGGACAGATATGGCTACTGGCGGGGGAGGGTCTCCGGGTTGCCCTGTAGAGGGAGTAGGGAAGAGGGATTGTATGAGAGTGGTAGCTATGAATGTGAATGGAATGACGGATGGGACCAAGAGGCGAGAGATTGTAGAATGTTTTAAGAAAGGAAGAGTGGATGTGATGGGAGTGACGGAGACACACGTGAAAGGATGTGGAGTGGTTGAGTGTCAGGAAGGAAGGGAGAGTGGACTGTGGGAGGGAATGGAGGGAGGAGTAGTATGGACGGGCATGAATGAAAAGAGTAAAGGAAGAGGGAAGGAAGGGTGTGCGCTGTTGGTGTCTCCGTGGGTGTGGAAGGGAGTGGATGGACATGGGTGGAATGGATCGAGGATTGTATGGATGACTGGAAAGATTGGCTTGGTGAAGTATGCTTGGGTGTGTGCTTATGCACCAGTGAATGAAAAGAGTAAGACAGGGAGAGAGAAGATGAGAGTGTTTTGGGAAGAGCTGAATGCATGTCTGAGAGGAATTGATAATGGAAGGAGAATAGTGATGATGGGAGACATGAATGGAAAGGTGGGAGGTGAGGAAGTGGGGAATATTGTGGGTAAATGGGGTGTAGAAGGAACAAATGAGAATGGTGAATATCTGGTGGATGTCTGTGCTGAGAGGGGGTTGTTCTTGGCGAACACCTTCTTTCAGCACAAGATGATCCACAGGTATACATGGAAGAGAAGGGATGAGAGAGGAGAGCAGAAGAGTTTGATTGATTATGTGGCAGTGGATGAAAGGTTGAGGAAGGATGTGTATGACGCAAAAGTAGTGAGAGGAATGGTCCATTGCTCCGACCATTTTGCGGTGTTGGTGAGGATGAAGGTTAGGGTTAAGTGGGAGTATAGTAGGAGGGATGAAGGGGTGAGGAATAAGAGGGTGGTGGCTAGTGGGAAATTAGATGTAGAAGAGTATAGGGAGGAATATAAGAGGAGGGTGGGTGAGGCGCTGGGGGATGTAAGGATGGGGATAGGTGAGGGAGTGGGAGTGAATGCGGTGTATGAAATGTTTAAGATGAGAGTATTAAGGACAGCAGCAGAGGTAGTAGGATATAAGTCACAGAAGAGGGGCAAGAAAGGGAGTGCTTGGTGGACAGAAGAAGTGAAAGATGCTGTAGAGGATAAGAGGAAGGCATATCGGAGAACACTACAGAGGAATGTGCCGGAAGAAGTGAGAGAGAGATGGAAAAGAGAATATAATGTGTGTAAGAGACAAGTGAAAATGATGGTGAGTGAGAGTAAAAGGAGAGTGGATGAGGAGTTTGGTATGAAGCTGAGTGAAAAGTTTAAAGAGAACAAGAAATTATTCTGGAAGGAGGTTAAAAGAGAAAAAGGAGAAGGAAAGTCTGGTAGTGTGAGAATGAAGAGAGAGGATGGAGTTACTGTGAGTAGAAGTGAGGAAGTGAAAGAAGTGTGGAAGAGGCATTTTGATGGTCTGATGAATGGGGGGACGGGAGGGGAGGCGGTGGTGACATGCATGGGGATGGAGGCAGGTGGTAGACGACAGGGTGTACAGGGAGATTTAGGAAGGGAAGAGGTTAGGAAAGCAATAGGAAAGTTGAAGATGGGAAAGGCACCGGGGGTGGATGGGATAACTGCTGAAATGTTAAAGTGTGGGGGGGAGGTAGTGGTGGAGTGGATGTTGCTTATATGTACATTGGCCTGGAGGCAGGGAGAGGTGCCAGAGGATTGGAGGAGAGCCATAATTGTACCTTTGTATAAGGGGAAGGGAAGTAAGGATGAGTGTGGTAGCTATAGGGGAATAAGCCTTCTTAGTGTACCGGGGAAGGTTTACGGGAAGGTTCTGACTGAGAGACTGATGGAAGTAACAGGGAATAAAGTTAGTGAGGAGCAGGGAGGGTTCAGAAAGGGTAGAGGATGTGTGGACCAAATATTTGCATTAAAATCAATAGTGGAGAAGTATATTGGGAAGGGTAAGAAGTTGTATGCTGCCTTCATGGACTTGGAGAAGGCATATGATAGAGTTGATAGGAAAGCTATGACAGAGGTGTTGAGAATTTATGGAGTTGGGGGGCCTTTACTGAAAGGCATTGAGGCTTTTTATGCAGATGCAAAAGCATGTGTACGGGTAGAGGGTGATCTAAGTGAGAGTTTTAATATTAGTGTAGGGCTGAGACAGGGGTGTGTTATGTCACCATGGCTGTTCAATATATATATGGATGGTTGTATGAGAGAGGTGAAAGCCAAAGTGAATGGTCTGGGGGTGAAGTTGAGGTTGAATGAAGCAAATTGGTCCCTGGTGGCAAGTTTGTTTGCGGATGACACTGTGCTGATGGCTGAGAGTGAAAGGAATTTACAGAGAGTGGTGGACGAATTTCAGTCTGTGTGTAAACGAAGGAAATTGAAGGTGAATGTGGGTAAAAGTAAAGTGATGGTATTTGAAAGAGCAGAAACTGAAGTGATTGACTTTGCTACACCTTACAGAGTGGCTGTACCAACTGGGACGAAATGTGAGATAACTCTGAGGGGTGAGAGGATGGAGGAAGTGAAGGAGTTTAAGTACATGGGTACAGTTATGTGTAAACATGGAAGTATGGAAGGAGAAATTAGGGAGAGAGCAGTGAAGGGTAGACAGGTCATAGGATCACTGGGGAGGATTATGAAGGGTAGAAGTGTGAGTATGGAAGTGAAAAGGGGACTACGAAATAGTATAATCCTGCCAACACTGACATATGCGTCGGAGACATGGACATGGAATAAGGCGCATCAGTCTAGAATAGGTGCTGTGGAAATGAGTTACTTGAGAGGAGCATGTGGACTTACTAGATGGGATGGAGAAAGTAATGAGAGTGTATATGAGAGATGTGGTATGAGTGAGAAGGCAATTGGTATTGAGTGTGGAGTGGTTGAGAGAGTGAAACGTAATACATTGAGATGGTATGGACATGTGGAGAGAATGCAAGGCGAGGAATTTGTAAAGAAGGTGTATGGAAGTGAAGTTGTAGGACCTGGTGTGAGAGGCAGACCACCGGTTAGATGGCAGAACAGAGTGGAAGAGTATGTAAAGGAGAGAAACATGAGGGGCAGAGGAGGGCTTGAACAAGTAAGGAGGGAGTGTTGGAACAGGGAGAACTGGAGACACTTCTGCCGTGGCCACCCCCTTGAGGGGAGTTCCCGGAGGGAACGAGGCGTCGGAGCTATAGATAGATAGATAGAAGAGAAAATGGCGCTTTTAATATAAAGAGTGACTAATGTAAAAATGGAGTGTTACATTCTTGACAATAAAATAAATAAGAAGATTATACATGAATCCACCTAACATATTTTTATACTCGAATATTTATATATTTAATTATCAATAAAACAAAATAATTGCACAAATATTAGCCTTCTTAAGAGAGAGAGAGAGAGAGAGAGAGAGAGAGAGAGAGAGAGAGAGAGAGAGAGAGAGAGAGAGAGAGAGAGAGAGAGAAAGAGAGAGAGAAAGGGAGGGGTAGGTGAGGCAGTGTTTATAATTCTGTTTATAATTCTGGTTAGAATGCCTTTTTATTATAATTATTATATATTAAATAAAGTATTGACCTTCAAATTCTTATAAAATTTTGAGAATGTTTAAAAATATTGACCTCCAAATTCTTATAAAATTTTGAGAATGTGTTAAAATATTGACCTCCTTATATTCTTTAAAAAAATTCCTAACGCGACCCTAATAGACTTACAACGGCCGAGGTGAGCGGTGCGATGCCGTGAACCGACCGACTCTGAATACCGTTGACGAGCGTCGACAACTGAAAAGAAATTATTATGATTATTGTTGTTATTATCATTATTATTGGTATTATTATTATTATTGGTATTATTATTATTGGTATTATTGTTATTATTATTGGTATTATAATTATTTTATTATTATTATTGTTATTATTATTTTATTATTATTATTGGTATTATTGTAATTATTTCATTATTATTATTATTATTATTTAACTTATAAACCCTTAAATAGATTTTTATTAATAGACTTTTATTAATAACTACAACTTATGGTATTAGTATAGAATTATTTCGGTAATTTTTTTTTTGGACTATTCTAACACACTTTTCATCTATGGTGTTTCTTATACAATCTTAATTTGGAAATCAGTCTGCCCTCACTCTACTAAATAAATAAATAAATAAATAAATAAATTAATAAAATATTTTGGTATTTATTGAAAGAATTACCGTTTTGTAGCAGTGTTGCCAGATCCGGCTAGGTCCCAGTATTTTGCCCCGGTTATTTCCCGGTAGTTTGGCCAGGTTAGGTCCCGGTAGTCTGCTGTTGTCTAGGTTAGGTTAGGTCAGGTCAGGTCAGGTCAGGTCAGGCAAATTTCATAATGCCCCATTTGAATATGCCCTATCTTGGAAATGGGGCATTTGCGGAGGAAATGCCATAGAAGAAAATAGTCTTAGAATGGTTTAAATAAGTGGGTAATGAAGGTAGAAAAACCGTATGCAATAACGGTATTTCTTTCAATATTTACCAAATTATTTCATTCACTATATATATTGTATACCTATTTTAGTATCATTACCCACCATTTTGGAACATTCTAACACACTTTTCATCTATGGTATTTCTTATACAATCTTAATTTAGAAATCAGTCTGCCCTCATTCTACTAAATAAATAAATAAATAAATTTAATAAAATATTTTGGTAAATATTGAATGAATTACCGTTATTGCGTACGGTTTTTCTACCTTCATTACCCACTTATTTAGACCATTCTAAGACTATTTTCTTCGCAAATGCCCCATTTCCAAGATAGGGCATATTCAAATGGGGCATTTTGAAATTAGCCTGACCTTACCTGACCTAACCTAACCTAGACCACATCAGACTACCGGGACCTAACCTGGGCAAACTACCGGGAAATCATCGTGATAAAGTACAATAAATGACTGGGGCAAAATACTGGCAACACTGCTGCAAAACGGTAATTCTTTCAATAAATACCAATATTTTTAACACTCGGGTCCCACCAGCTGTATAATTTATCGTCTTATTTATCCATTTATCGTTATTTATTTACACCACGGGGGTCCTTTAATAACTCATAAACACCTTGAAATAGTCAGGGAATAAATAATAAATAAAATAAAGGCAGTAATAACAAAATAATGATAAATTTTTCCTCTCACCGGATCATTTTTTACCGTCTTATTTCATCAATTATCGCCTTATTTATCCACTTATCGTTATTTATCTACACCACAGGGGTCCTTTATTAACTCATAAACACCTTGAAATAGTCAGGGAATAAATAAATAATGAAATAGTCAATATTTATTTTCCCGTGATAAATTTTTCCACTCACGGGTTCATTTTTTATCGTCTTATTTAATCAATTATCGCCTTATTTATCCACTTATCGTTATTTATTTACACCACAGGGGTCCTTTATATACTTATTAACACCTTGAATAGTCAGGGAATAAATAATTAATTAAATAATGTCAATATTTACCCGCGATAAATATGGAGTGAGTCTTGGCGCCATCATATTTGTTTTGGTCTCGTCAGTGTTACCAGATATGTTTGTTGTTGTGTAATGCGCAGTGTTGCCAGGTCTGCTTGATGAAATTTTCCCAACTTAAACAGAATTTCCCTTTTTTACCTCAAAAATTCCCTGTTTACTCTTCAACAATCTTTATATAATTTCCCCATAGTTACCTCTAATTCTCTATGCCTAAGAATAATTCCCCATACTTGGCATCACTGTCTCTTGTTGATTAGTGCCTAGTGTTGCCAGATAGGATATATTCGCATGGTTGTCAACTTGTCAAACTCATTTACCCCAGCGTGCCATATTTAATTTATTAGAGTATACAGTACACGGGCCAGATAATTATGAACAGATCGATACCACTTATTGGTAAAGGTACAGAAGTGGACCTTACTGTATAATAGATATTTTACTGTCATTACCCACTATTTTGGACCATTCTAAGACACTTCTATGGTTTTTCTTCCTCAAATGCCCCGTTTCCAAGATAGGGCATATTCAAATGGGGCATTTTGAAATTAGCCTGACCTTACCTGACCTGATCTAACCTAACCTAGACCGCATCAGACTACCGGGACCTAACCTGGGCAAACTACCGGGAAATAATCGTGATAAAGTACAATAAATGACAGGGGTAAAATACTAGGACCCAGCCGGATCTGGCAACACTGCTGAATTCAGGTCCACTTCTGTACTAATACCCACTTATTAATCAAGATAAAACTATTGTATGATATAAATCACAAAAAAAGGCAGTAAATTGTTTGAGATACCCATATGTGGATGATTAGTATTGACCACAACTGTATTGTTCCCTCCTAACACAGAGTACAACACATAACAAAAGAACATCCCCAGGCTATTGTATCAATTTACATCACTTGTGTACCTCTCATGGCTCCAATATCATATATCATTATGTATATACTCTGTATGACTTTCCTTTTCCTAGCCCTAGCTATCATTTACTAGGTGTCAGAAAAAAACACTGTTCACTTGAAATATATGGTATTTTCCTAATACACTCGACCCTTGATTTAATGGACCCCCATTTAAAGGATTTCAGATTTAACAGACACTTTTTGCTACCAGACAATCATTATGCATCAGACAGAAAGTGTGTTACTTGAAAATATTCTGTGGACTAACTAGGTGTCAGTGTGGCTGTAAAGGTAAGGAAGGAGGTGTTGGTAGTCCACTGTCCAAGGACCCCTCAATATTTTATCCAAGTGGTGCGGGAATAGGGGGACAGGCTTTGGGGGTTTAGGGGTGTGTGGGTGTTTTTGGGGGGTGCGGGAGTAGGGGGACAGGCTTGGGGGGGGGGTTAGGAGGGTGCGGGAATAGGGGACAGGCTTTCTACCCACCCCAAGCCTGTCCCCATATTCTGTGCCCCCCCCCCCAAGCCTATCCCCTACTCCCGCACCCCCTTAAGGGACCCTGTGATGTAGTCAGAAAATTGGAGGTAAATGAGTCCTTCAAATATTATCATGAAACACTATCTATGTGGAAGGAAGGAGGTTGTTTGGTGGCATAGTCAGGAGGAATCAGAAGCCTCCAAGTCTCACCAAACATCACCAATATAGAAGGAGCTTGTCTGGTGGCATAGTCAGGAGGAATCAGAAGCCTCCAAGTCTCACCAAACATCACCAATATAGAAGCAGCTTGTCTGGTGGCATAGTCAGGAGGAATCAGAAGCCTCCAAGTCTCACCAAACATCACCAATATAGAAGCAGCTTGTCTGGTGGCATAGTCAGGAGGAATCACAAGCCTCCAAGTCTCACCAAACATCACCAATATAGAAGGTTGTTTGGTGGCATAGTCAGGAGGAATCAGAAGCCTCCAAGTCTCACCAAACATCACCAATATAGGAGCATGTTTGGTGGCATAGTCAGGAGGAATCACAAGACACCAACCAAGTCTCAAAAACCATCACAGGGTCTTTAATTAATCATACCAAAGGTTTGAGGAAAAACTTGACAAAAAAAAGAACACAACTGTATTACTCCATGTTGAACCAGCACAACCTCCCAAGCACTTGAACAGAACATAACTGTATTACTCCATGTTGAACCAGCACAACCTCCCAAGCACTTGAACAGAACATAACTGTATTACTCCATGTTCAACCAGCACAACCTCCCAAGCACTTGAACAGAACATAACTGTATTACTCCATGTTCAACCAGCACAACCTTCCAAGCACTTGAACAGAACATAACTGTATTACTCCATGTTCAACCAGCACAACCTCCCAAGCACTTGAACACTTAACATAAGTGTTGTAACACACCAAATAGTAATGGTACAATTAACAATAACTATAGCAAGTGTTCTTAGAGGGTGGGTTGGCTTTCTGTGAACACAAATGAGAGTGGTAAGAGAAAGCCCATGTCTCCTGACTAACTCAAGAAACAATAAGTAACAATATAATATATATAATGGGTGGAAGAGTGCGGGAGTAGGGGACAGGCTGTAGGGGGGTGAGGGAGTAGGGGGACAGGCTTGGGGGGGGTTTAGGGGGTGCGGGAGTAGGGGGACAGGTTTGGAGGGGGGGTTAGGGGGTGCGGTAATAGTGTTAATATATATATATATATATATACTCACTTGACAGACATACAAACATAGTATAATATACTCACTTGACAGACATACAAACATAGTATAATATACTCACTTGACAGACATACTGTATATATACCATACATACCTTGCTTAGCCTTATAGCTGAGCCTTCTGTGGTGGTGTTGGCCTTATAGCTGAACCTTCATGCCTTCTGTGGTGGGTTGTGTGAGATTAATGATAGGCAAAGTGTACTGGAAATGTATGATAAAGAAGAAATAAAGAAACTACAAAGGTTAGAAAACAGTGTGGGAGCGCCTAGTTATACGCAAGAAACTGTAATAAGGGTAGGATTATGGAGGGACAATTAAAATACTGGCAGCATATTCTAAGAGGTGAAAGTAACATTCTACTGGAGAGTGTGATACAAGAAATGAGGTTGGAAAAAGAGGAAAAATAAGTGGATTGGAAGGCTGTTGGAAGATAGAAGAATGATGGGAATAAGAGGAATAGACATTAACAATGCTGAAATCGGTGAAAAAGTGGGAAAAAAGAAAGGTGGAAAAGTGAGATGCAAGTAAAAGATAGTCTGAAGCTGTATAGAGAGTGGAGAAAAGAACTGGGAGGACAAGAAGACATTTACAATAACACCAAAGCAGTGATAATTATGTTCAAGTGTCGTACCAACAATATCAACTTGGGAGACAGAAAGAGGTTTAGTAATCAAACAATGGAATGTACAGTCGCGGTCAATAACAATCATCCACATATGGGTATCTCAAACAATTTACTGTCTAATGTTTTCACGTTTACATATGATGTTATTGTTTTAAGTAGTGCGTAGCTGCTTGTAGTAAAATAAAAGAGGGTACCAAACCTATTTATTAGAAAGTTTATCATCTAAGGAACAGAGGGAAGCTGTCAAACTCTTACTTGAGTTACCCCTATATGGATGATTATATTTGACACCGACTGTATATATAATGTGTGGAAATGAAAAGGAAGATGTCATACACTTCCTACTACACTGTGAAGCCTATAGTGTAGAAAGGAATAAAAACACATAGTGCTACAGCATCCATATATATATATAACTATGATGAAGAAAATATAATTGGGAAGTTTCTATATGACAGCAGTATAATTGACCAAAGCAAATCAACAATTTATCAATTCTGGCAGATAAGAGAAAAAGATAAAAAAGTTTATCTGTAAAAACAGAGTAAAACAAGACCCAGACCATAGACATTGTGAAGTACATGAGGAAGTAGAGTGGTAATTCACAATGACGTGAAGAAAAACCCACTTTTTATAGACAGAAAGTATTTAATATGGATGTTTGTGAGGCAACAACTACCTCCCTCTTCAGATTCAACTCTGTACTGCTGAAGAGGGAGGTAGTTGTTCACTCACAAACGTCCATATTAAATACTTTCTGTCTATAAAAAGTGGGTTTTTCTTAATATCAGGAAGTATCGTTGACCTTATAGCCGAGCCTTCATGCCTTCTGTGTTGGTGTTGGTCTGGGGTGCTGGGTGTAGGGTGTTGGTCTGGGGTGCTGGGTGGGGTTTGGGGTGTGTGGGAATAGGGGGACAGGCTTGGGGGGGGTTTAGGAGAGGTGCGGGTTTTTTTGGGGGTATCGGGAGGGTTTTTTTGGGTGCGGGAGTAGGGGGACAGGCTTGGGGGGTGGGTTACGGGGGTGCAGGAATAGGGGCCAGACTTTCTACCCCCCCTCCAAGCCTGTCCCCCTATTCCAGCACCCCCCAAACCCCACACCAAGTAGCACATCACATCACTTGTGTTTGTTACAGTAGACCTCTTGTAAATATTCATACGTCCTCCATCTTGGTGGTGTGACCTGTAAATATTATTGATTGATATTAGGCAACATAACAGCCAAGGTCATATGGCACCCGAGGAAGAAGGAAAGTCATTGACAAGTGGGACAGTCAAGGGGGAAATTTTGTGTTGGTAAATCTGGAGTAACTGATTCCTCCAAACTATTTTTCCAAGCAACAACAGAACACCATTATTTTTGTTCTTCTGGTTCTGTTTCCTGGCATACTTTGGAGGAATCAAGGCACTCCAATGTAACAAAAGTGAATAAATAAGAAATAACCTACTACAATAATATTTAATGTAATATTTAATGTAACAAAAGTGAATTACCTCCTTAAGGGATCTGTGATGTAGTCAGATAATTGGAGTTATACGAATCCTTCAAATATTACTACAAAACACCACCTATATGGAAGGAGCTTGTTTCATGGCAGTCAGGAGGAATCAGAAGCCTCCAAACACACACACACACACACACACCTATATGGAAGGAGTTTGTTTCATGGCATAGTCAGGAGGAATCGGAAGCCTCCAAACACACACACCTATATGGAAGGAGCTTGTTTCATGGCATAGGAGGTAGGAGGAATCAGAAGCCTCCAAACACACACACACACACACACACCTATATGGAAGGAGCTTGTTTCATGGCAGTCAGGAGGAATCAGAAGCCTCCAAACACACACACACACACACACACCTATATGGAAGGAGTTTGTTTCATGGCATAGTCAGGAGGAATCGGAAGCCTCCAAACACACACACCTATATGGAAGGAGCTTGTTTCATGGCATAGGAGGTAGGAGGAATCAGAAGCCTCCAAACACACACACACACACACACACCTATATGGAAGGAGCTTGTTTCATGGCAGTCAGGAGGAATCAGAAGCCTCCAAACACACCTATATGGAAGGAGCTTGTTTCATGGCATGGTCTGGAGGAATCAGAAGCCTCCAAACACACACACACACACACACCTATATGGAAGGAGCTTGTTTCATGGCATGGTCTGGAGGAATCAGAAGCCTCCAAACACACACACACACACACACCTATATGGAAGGAGCTTGTTTCATGGCATGGTCTGGAGGAATCAGAAGCCTCCAAACACACACACACACACACACCTATATGGAAGGAGCTTGTTTCATGGCATGGTCTGGAGGAATCAGAAGCCTCCAAACACACACACACACACACACCTATATGGAAGGAGCTTGTTTCATGGCATGGTCTGGAGGAATCAGAAGCCTCCAAACACACACACACACACACACCTATATGGAAGGAGCTTGTTTCATGGCATGGTCTGGAGGAATCAGAAGCCTCCAAACACACACACACACACACAACCTATATGGAAGGAGCTTGTTTCATGGCATGGTCTGGAGGAATCAGAAGCCTCCAAACACACACACACACACACACCTATATGGAAGGAGCTTGTTTCATGGCATGGTCTGGAGGAATCAGAAGCCTCCAAACACACACACACACACACACCTATATGGAAGGAGCTTGTTTCATGGCATGGTCTGGAGGAATCAGAAGCCTCCAATTTTCAAACATGATCACAAGGTCCTTAATAAAACGTATATAAAATTGATAAAAACATACATACAGACACGTACACAATAAAATGATCTATCTGTACGTATAATTGGAAGTGCGTACAT
>JAWQEG010007744.1:0-17500 GCA_033782935.1 Petrolisthes cinctipes
GCCTCACAAGAATATCGAGACCAAAACAAAAATTTATATGAGTCAAACCAGCCAACCAGCCAACCAGCCAGCTCACTAGCCAGTCAGTCAGCAAACCAGCAAGCCACCCAGCCAACCAGCCAACCAGCAAGCCAGCCAGCAAGCCAGTCAGCCAACCAGCAAGCCAGCCAGCCAACCAACCAACCAGCCAACCAGTCAGCCAACCAACCAACCAGCCAACCAGTCAGCCATCCATACGGTAATTATTAGTGAAAACCAGAGGTAAGGGAACACAGAAGTAATTACCAAGAAGGCTAATGATGATTTTGCGAGTTAATTTACAGTGAGAAGTGAAGCGTAATTACTTCTCTAATAATCCCGGCCTGGGGTTCCTGGTTGTCGAGAGCAGCACGCCACGTTTTATCAAGGGGAAGTAATTTGCCTTGAAGTTGGTGTGAAAAAATGACTATTGGGCGAGAGAAACTTCCAAGGTGTGTTGGAGTTGGAACACTGCCTACACCTCCACCTCCACCTCCACCTACTCCTCCTCCTCCTCCTCCTACTCCTATTCCTCCCCCTCCTTCCACCTCTCCTCCTTTTCCTCTCTCCTCCTCCTCCTCCTTCCACCTCTTCTCCTTTTCCTCTCTCCTCATACTCCTCCTCCTACTCCTATTCCTCCCCCACCTTCCACCTCTCCTCCTTTTCCTCTCCTCCTCATCCTCCTACTCCTATTCCTACCCCTCCTTTCCTCTCTCCTCCTTTTCCTCTCTCCTCCTCCTCCTACTCCTATTCCTCCCCCCTCCTTCCACCTCTCCTCCTTTTCCTCTCTCCTCCTCCTCCTCCTTCCACCTCTTCTCCTTTTCCTCTCTCCTCATACTCCTCCTCCTACTCCTATTCCTCCCCCACCTTCCACCTCTCCTCCTTTTCCTCTCCTCCTCATCCTCCTACTCCTATTCCTACCCCTCCTTTCCTCTCTCCTCCTTTTCCTCTCTCCTCCTCCTCCTACTCCTATTCCTCCCCCTCCTTCCACCTCTCCTCCTTTTCCTCTCTCCTCCTCCTCCTCCTTCCACCTCTTCCTCTCTCCTCATACTCCTCTTCCTACTCCTATTCCTGCCCCCACCTTCCACCTCTCCTCCTTTTCCTCTCCTCCTCATCCTCCTACTCCTATTCCTATCCCTCCTTTCCTCTCTCCTCCTTTTCCTCTCTCCTCCTCCTCCTTCTCCTCCTATTCCTCCCCCACCTTCCACCTCTCCTCCTTTTCCTCTCTCCTCCTCCTCCTACTCCTATTCTTACTCCTACTCCTCCTTCCCCCTCTCCTCCTCCTCCTACTCCTATTCCTCACCCACCTTCCACCTCTCCTCCTTTTCCTCTCTCCTCCTCCTCTTCCTCCTCCTCCTCCTATTTCTACCCCTCCTTTCCCTCTCCTCCTTTTCCTCTCTCCTCCTCCTCCTCCTTCCACCTCTCCTCCTTTTCCTCTCTTCTCCTCCTTCTCCTCCTTCCACCTCTCCTCCTTTTCCTCCTCTCTTCCTTTTCCCTTTCCTCCTTTGCCGCCTCCTTTTCTTTTCCTCCTCCTTCCTTTCCTCCAATAAATTAATCTTCTCCAATCCCATTCCCGTCAACTTCTCCACCCTCTTCGCTTCCTACTCCTCCTCCTCCTACCCCCAACAACCTCTTCTCTTCCTCCACCCCTTCTCTTCTACTTACTTCTCCTCCTCCTCCTTCCCCTCCCCTCTTTTTCTACCTGCTTCTCCTTCCCCCTTTCCACCCTCTTCAACTCCACCTTCTCCTCAACCTCCTCCACTTCCTCCTCGCCATCAGTAAGGTCTCTGCCTAATTAGCCCCTCCTTCCCTACCTTCCTAATGACTCCCTCTTAACGACTGATAATGTTGTCTTCATTAATTGCCAACGGGATGCAAGTGAGAGAGACAGAGACAGACAGACACACACAGACACACACAGACACACACACACACACACACACACACACACACACACACACACACACACAGACACACACACACACACACACACACACACACACACACACACACACACACACACACACACACACACACACACACACACACACACACACACACACCCTTTAACCCTGACGTGTCTTGTTGTCAAATTGGAAGACTAATGCTACTGATTTCTCCAAACTTTACATACCAGAAAACAGAAGCCATCTATACCGGTACAAATAGAGTTCAGGGGGTGCGGGAATAGGGGGACAGGCTTGGGGGGGGGGTTAGGGAGGTGCGGGGGATTTTGGGTGGGTCGGGGGGGTTTTGGGGGGTGCGGGAGTAGGGGGACAGGCTTGGGGGGTGAGGGAGTAGGGGGACAGGCTTGGGGGTGGGAGGGTTATGGGGATGCGGGAATAGGGGACAGGCTTTCTACCTACCCCAAGCCTGTCCCCCTAATCCCGTACCCCCCCCCCTCAGTCCCACCCCAAGCCTGTCCCCTACTCCCGCACCCCCTTAAGGAAGTAATCTACTCTGAGTAACTGGAGTGCCACCGAGTCCTCCAAACTATACCAGAACACAAATACTTACCACAATATACGAATACGAGTAGATTATCTTGGAATTAGTAGCCTTATATGTATTTCACCCACAAAACCGACCGTAACAAAGTTTATTTATTCCCGTGTCTCTCTATTTCTTCACTTTCTTAACTTTTCGGTCTTTTGTCTGGATTTCTTCCCCTCTGTTCATTTCTCACTGTTTCTGTTGGCCTGTCTCTCTTAATTTACTTAATTTAGGTCTTGTCTCTCTCTCTCTCTCTCTCTCTCTCTCTCTCTCTCTCTCTCTCTCTCTCTCTCTCTCTCTCTCTCTCTCTCTCTCCTCTCTCTCTCTCTCTCTCTCTTATTAAACATAGCTTTTAACTTGTGCGTGACTGAGGGCGAATTAAGAAGGACTGCTTCACTATATTCTATTAACCCTAATTAATTCCGTTTGATACTCTAGCCTGGTACCCTGACGTGACACTCCAACACAAACCCCAATCCAGGGACACTCACTCTACATCACATCCATATTCAGGATTAGTGTTGTCATGATTCTAAACCTCGGTAACTGATGACATTTACTGATCTCTTAAAACACATATAACACCATAAAACACATACACACACACATACGCATACACATAGCACATCAACTACACACACACACAACACCTCAAAACACATACACACACACAACACCTCAAAACACATACACGCACATAACATCTCATACACATACACACCCACACGTCAATACAATCAGAAGTTTCATCGTCATTCAGGCTTTGGACAACTGCCTGATTCCCGCTGAGTGAGGGAACCAAAATATTTATACAAGCTTATGGAAACATGAATTAGCAGGGGAATGAATCACTGAGGTACAAAATTATGATAAACAACGTAATGAGCCAATTGAGCTTGAGTGTGTGTGTGTGTGTGTGTGTGTGTGTGTGTGTGTGTGTGTGTGTGTGTGTGTGTGTGTGTGTGTATGCATGATAGAGCGCATCAATATGTAATGAATGTTGGAGGCGTAATTATATAATGGTCAGCCTTTTTTTCACACTCCATTGGGGCTTAGTCTTACACTAACAAAATCCCTCTGGTTTTGTGTGTGCGTGTGCGAGTGCGTGTGCGAGTGCGTGTGCGTGTGCGTGTGCGTGCGTGTGTGTGTGTGTGTGTGTGTGTGTGTGTTTGTATCAGTCTGTTCTGTGTGATGTGCGAAAGATTCATTATGTTTGCTTGTGTATGTATGTGTGTGTATATATGTATGTATGTACATATATATGTGTATATGTATGTATGTATGTATGTATGTGTGTATGTATGTTACCCTTCCCCATGAGAAAGTAACCAAGTGAAAAATTCGTATATCCAACTAACTTTCCTTCATCTCCCTATTTACATATTTGACCTCCTTCAATCATCTGTCTCTATCTCTCTATCTCACTCACTCTCTCACTCTCTCTCACTCTCTCTCACTCTCTCTCACTCTCTCTCACTCACTCTCACTCACTCTCACTCACTCTCACTCACTCTCACTCACTCTCACTCACTCTCACTCTCACTCACTCCTCACTCACACTCTCACTCACTCTCACTCTCACTCACTCTCACTCACTCTCACTCACTCTCTGTCCACTTTGCACCATCTTCAAAATCCTTGCAGAAGAGTAAAGTATGAAGTGTGTGGCCCACCTCAGGAGCTGGCAAAGTTTCCTCATATCCTTGCTAAAGTCAGGGAAACAGGGAAGAGGGCCAAGCAAGCAGGAGGAAGGAAGGAAGAGGACCATCATTAAAGACGTGGGAAAAATGTAAATAAGGAGAGACCGATATAGACAGATACAGAGAGAAAGAGAGAAAGAGAGAGAGAGAGAGAGAGAGAGAGAGAGAGAGAGAGAGAGAGAGAGAGAGAGAGAGAGAGAGAGAGAGAGAGAGAGAGAGAGAGAGAGAGATGAGAGAGAGAGAGAGAGAGAGAGAGAGAGAGAGAGAGAGAGAGAGAGAGAGAGAGAGAGAGAGAGAGAGAGAGAGAGAGAGAGAGAGAGAGACAGAGATAGATAAAGTAGAACAATAAGAGAGAAGACAGACAGAGATGAATACAGAAAAGGTAGAGACAGTCAGCCGAAGATAGAGAGAGTCAAAAGTTTAATAGTGACAATCAGAAGACAGAAATGAATAGATACAATGGAGAAAATAGATAGAGTTGGATAGATAAAGACACTCAGATGGATAGAGACAGTTGGAGGGATAGAGAGACATTGAGAAGATGGATAGAGATGGATAGAGACAGAGGTATTACAGACTCAGCCAATTGACCTGTCACGTTCTGTCCCTGTCAACATTCTGTAACACCTTGTCCTTATCTGTCCTCACCACTGGCAATTACTCTGTGTCTCTGTTTGTCTGTCTGTCTCTCTTTCTTTGTCTCCCTGTCTCTTTGTCTCCCTCCCTGTCTCATTGTCTTTCTTTTTGTTTCTTTTTTTTTGTCTCCTTGTCTCTTTCTCTGCTCTCTTTCTCTGTGTCTCTGTGTGTCTCTCTCATCGCGGTCTCTCTGTTTTCTCTGTCCCTCTTTCTATGTCTCTCTGTATCTCTCTTTCTGTCCTTCTCTTTCTTTACCTCTTCTACCTCTTCTCTAACTGTCTCTTTTCCTGTGTCTCTTCTTCTCTCTCTCTATTTATCTATTTCTACCTATCTATCTATCTATATCTATTATTTTCTTCCTTCCTTCACCAGTATCCTTCTAACTCATACTTACTCCATCAATCTCACTTTTCCACTTTCCTGGACCACTCTCACTCCTACATTCTCTCCCTCACTCCACCAGCCTCTTTCTCACCACTTTCTCACAATGTTTCTTTATTTTCCTTTCCCCCTTCCCCTTCCTTCCTCTCCTCTCCTCTGCTTTTACCCACTCTTCGTAATTTTCTCTTCTGCTCAAATAATAATAATATCCTTCCACATCAATTTCTAACCAACACTGCATGGTATAATGTGTGTGTGTGTGTGTCAGTATTTGTGTGTGTGTGTCAGTATTTGTGTGTGTGTGTGTGTGTGTGTGTGTGTGTGTTGTGTGTGTGTATTAGTGTATGTGTGAGTGTCAGTATTAGTGTGTGTGTGTGAGTGTCAGTATAAGTGTGAGTGTCAGTATTAGTGTGTGTGAGAGTGTCAGTATTAGTGTGTGTGAGAGTGTCAGTATTAGTGTGTGTGTGTGTATGTGTGTGTGTGTGTGTGTGTCAGTATTAGTATTAGTGTGTGTGTGTGTGTGTGTGTGTGTGTGTGTGTGTGTGTGTGTGTGTGTGTGTGTGTGTGTGTGTGTGAGGTGTTGGGTGTTAGTATGTGTGTGAGTGTCAGTATTAGTATGTGTGTGTGTGTGTGTGTGTGTGTGTGTGAGGTGTTGAATGTTAGAGGTGGTCGTGTATTGGGAGTTATAGCTGTGTTGTTTTTGTATAGCTGGTGTTTGGGGGAGGAAGGGGGCTGAGTGATTGCCCCCTGTGTGTTGGAGTTGATGAGTTTTTGTTGACGTGTTTGTGTCATTGCTAACGTGTTTGTGTTTTTGTTTACTTGTTGTTGCTGTTGTTAGTATTGTTGTTGTTATTCTATCGTTCTTTTTCTGTTGATCTTGATATCATTTTTACTTTTATTGTTGATATAGTTATAAATGTTCTTGTGTTATGCTATTATTATTATCATTATCATTTTTATCATTATCATTATCATTATCATTTTTATTATTATTATTATTATTATTATTATTATTATTATTATTATTATTATTATTCCCTATTATTATTATTATTATTATTATTATTATTGTTATTGCAGTCTTTTTTTTTTTTTTGTCTTATTCATGCCATTTCCTCATCATTTTTATCAATGTTTTGTTTTTGTTACGGCTTGCGAATCGACATATCCTTTTTGTCACTGTTGATCTTCCATTTGTTAGGGAGATATTTGGCCTCGTTACCATTGTCATAACTTCCTTTACTGTTACTGTAATGAATGTTGATGCTTTATGGTAAGAGTTAGCGTTTATGACGTCAGTGTTGCCAGTGTTGATGACGTCATTGATGATATAAATGTTTACGTCCTCGTCTTTTGTACGTACGTTGCCACAATCATTTTTTTTTTTTTTTTATCGTATACATTATCACCATTAATGATTATAATTTGCGGTATAATTATCGTAATTATTATTTTGAATATTACTATTATTATTATTATCAAATTAGTATAACACCACTGTTGACATTGATAAGATTATTCAGTTCTTATCATTACAGTTGTGTCATTGTTATTCTCGTTTTCAGTATCGTCGTTGATGGAGTTTTGTTTATAATTCTTGTCTTCGGCTTCATCACCACTACTTGTTATTGCTGGTGACCACCTTGTTTTGGTTATGATTATTATTGATATTATTATTATTGTTATTAAAGTTATTGATGGGTATTGTTTCAATATCGTTAATTGTTGTTATTATTCTTTATATAGTTAGGTTATGTTATTTTCGTTATTGTTGTTATCGTAGGTATTATTACTGTTAGTGTTGGGGTCACGTGCCTGAGGGTGTCGTGTTTACATTGTCCCTCTGTTGTTCGAAACTTTATATATGATTTGTTGACATTTACAAGGAATGCTTCGCTGCCTCCTCACAATCAATAAACTGACATTTTAATCAACCAGTCACCATCTCCTATACAAACTTACACACTGAAGGGAGAGAGTTTGGAGAGATACCAATAATTATTTGCAGTGTCGAAGATGCCATATGTTGTAGTCACTTCATAGACAATACAGGAACTAAATTCTCTGTAGTGGAAGCCATTAATTAGTACCATAATTTTTTAATCATAAGGGAGATTGTATTGTGTGTTTATATTTGTATTGCTTATATTTGTATTGTTTATATTTGTATTGTTAAGTCCGTCTGTTTATATTTGTACTACTTCCCAACTGGATTAACCAGAAACTGTTTTACCAGGTCGCCTTGGGTGGTCCTTTTGTTTACCTGTGCTGGCAGAAGTTGTCGAAAAGTGGAGTGTAAACATCCAGACAAACACCAGACGTTCTGACAATATTATAAGTTTTACAGATGTTCTTTTCAGCTCTGGCCAATTTGATAACATGTGAGAGTTTTTAGGGGCGGCGTATATATATATAAACAACACAGACTTCTTGGAGCTAGTGAGAAACCTCACCTTACCTGTTTTAAGTAGGGACCCTTCTTTTTCTCTTCATTTTTTTTCATCCTGCTTTTCAACTAATCCTTTCATTGTGTATGCCTTTTAATATTTATTTTTTAACACACAGTGCATTGAATTTTGTTAATATTGAGAATAAAGGAGAGAGCTCTCTCCCTCCCATCCCTGCAATCTTTCAATTGTCATCTGGAGTATATTTATCATGCATCGTTTATATTTCGTTGTATACTTACTTACATGCTTCCATACACACATACATGTATACTTAAAACATCCATACATGTATACTAAAATACATACATATCAAAATATATATACACACACATACATACATGCATTCATTCATTCATATTTACATACATACATAGTTAAGTACACGAATATTAAGATACATACAGTGACAGATGAATACAATCATAAAAAACACATGCATTACATCAGAAGGAAAAAGAGAGGGAAGGAGGGACAGAGGGAAGGAGGGACGGAGAGAAGAGGTAAGGAGAGAGGGGAGAAAGGAGAGAGAGAGAAAAAGAGGAAGAGAGAGTAAGATGAGGAGGTCGTTAACTATAATTATATCACCTCCTTTATGCTACTATCACACTCACAACAATAACCACCACCATAACTACCTGTCCCTACACACACACACACACACACACACTAACACACACACACACACACACACACACACACACACACACACTAACAAACACACACACACACACACACACACACACACACACACACACACTAACACATACACAAAACCAGGTAGTACAGATAAAAGCAAATTATAATAATCCCATTCGCCAATCTAGAAAATATAACACAAATATATCGTGAAGTTTAACGTTATATTTCTATTTGCCAATGACAAAAAAAACAAAAACAAAAAACTAGATTTTGTTCCTTTTTAATAACACCTTCCAAACATATTACCAGGAAAGTTTACTGTGAGTTAATGAAGTGCAGAAAGAAGAGATGAAACCTGTGTCTCCTATACTAAATACACGAGTATGTAATGTTACTGTCCATGTACTGTATTATCAAAGACAAAAGTCGTGTCGAAAAGTGGAGTGTAAACATATAGACAAACACCAGACGTTCTGACAATATTATAAGTTTTACAGATGCTCTTTTCAGCTTTTTGGTGGCAACATATGGTAAAGAGCTAAGCATACTGGGCATGGACGTTATTGTGGTAGGGTTATTATTATGTTTCACGAGTTATATCAAATCATCGGACAAGACAACGACACGACTTTTCTCTTTGATAGTACACTACACGAAGGATATTATTATTATTATGTACAGTATATATATATACACAAGACCTGAAATGTTGCAGTGACGAGAAAAGAGGGAATGGGGTGATTGGATGAGGACGTTCTATTATTATTATTAATATTATTATTATTATTAACATTATTATTATTATTAATATTATTATTATTATTAACATTATTATTATTATAACAATAACAAAAACAAAATAATATTAATAACAATAACAATACTGAATGATGACGTCATGTTAATGAGGCGGAGTGAATAATAATAATAAATTCTAACAGATGACTGAACGATCTCTTATATTCTCAAGTAAAGCTGTATTCCCAGTGGTATGTACAGCCACAATCAAATAACCACCGACACTTTCCTTCTATCGTGCAAATAGATCAGTATCATATCAAAATATAATCATACATACAACACCTTACGTCAATTCAACCCCCTCAATTATTACTATGAGGTGCTGCAAAATCAAACACGTGTTGTTCATTATTACCAAGATATTTAATATGATGGAAGGAAAGTGTCGGTGGGTATTTGATTGTGGCTGTATAACCCGACCGTAGTGTTATGAAGAACGTTAATACCACCATGGGGTGAAGTATCTGTGATCGGGTTTCTGGCATTCATGGTCATATTTCAAAGCATCATATTATTATGAAACCCAGACTTTCAATAGCATATTACAATAATATCCTTGTTCTGACTAGAAATACTACCACTCGTGTTCATTCAATAATTATATAAAGTAACAAATTATGCATCATTTTTCCACTTGTTAATTTTGCAACATATTATACCTTGATGCAACATATAGCTTAGTTCATCATTACGAATCATTCCATCGATATCTGGGATGTAATATTAAATGTAGGTATTGCATTACTAGAACATAATTATTAGATTGGTGTCGTTTTCAAGTGAGTGTACAGTTTCACCTCTCATAGATACCTTATACCCCTCATCTCTCATAAATATAAGCTGTAATATGTCGTGAGATTCTATTGTGTCATGGTGTAATTATATCAGTCATATAGTATGTAATTATTTTGTAATGCTTTGCCTTGTTTGTATCTTTTGTTGCTTCGCATTATTTTACCTCGAAGTGATTTGCATTCTGTCACTTTTATTACACAACATTTCCGTCGCAATGTTTGCATTACGAAATGATACATTACCATATGCATCACGTGTGTAAACTCCTTATACTACAAATCAACTTGTTTCCAATTTTTCTGCACGAGTATTGTTATATGTCAAGTATTTTTTTTGCGTAGAGCGTAGCGTGCTGCCCTTCAGTCTGTTATGAAGGGTTCCATATGTATTGGTTCATCTGCGAATAAACAACTTTTTAAAATGCATGAGCAAGCATTTGATACTGAAATACAGAGAACAATGCTGTCAGCTATTTTTGTAGATTTTTCAATTTCCGAGTCATTCCTTTTTATTTTATTGACGTGTATGTTTTTTCCATTAGCCCGATGCTTCTATCCCCTGCCCTCTATTGACTTTTTATTATTATTTAGTTTTTATTTCGGTCATTTTATAGGGACTGTTATATTGTCCCTAAATTGGTGGCTACTGAAGCCTTCAATCTGTGCTATAATAAGATTAGTTACCTAATTAAACTATACTTGATCAGAGTGTTTCATACTACTACAGTTTAGAAGCAATCGGTAGCCTTCAGTTGGTCGACATGATACTTTTCTCTCAGGCACCTCAGGATATTCTAAGACTGCCTAAGCCGATGTGACGAAGATAAGCAAAGAATCGTAGCTTTACTTTACTTTATATGCCAAAGTTAACACCACTTTCTCAGGGGGCAAACTTTTAATCGTTTACCCTTTCTAAGATGTCTGATGCACGTTCAGCTTAAAAGTGTCGCAGAAGCCATTTCACCTACAAGTTTGTTGATGCTACTTTAATCTTTTCGGAATATATCATATGTACTTGGAATGATTTTTGTGCAAGTCTTATATTTTGCTGGCAGTAGTTGGTCATGTGACTCAGTGGGTTATCATATTATTTTGGTCATGTTAGTATTTCAGAAATATATCCATACATTTTCGGTACAGAGTCGTAACTGTTAATTAAGGTTGCCCAGTTCTGGTCCAATTAATCCCAAATGAGTTACGAGGGGAGCGGAGAGTATTTGTCAGGTCAACTAAAATGCTACCAATATATATCCTGATATAATTTGAGTTTAAGCACCTTGTCAATTTGATTAGCATAATTAATAATTAATACAATTATTATTATTTAGGCACAATGTATGCATATCACAGATTTAATAATAGGGCAGTCAGGAATGATAGTCCTCACCTCCACGATACTGCTTGGATATTAGTCATGATGTCACAAGGCGATTTCGAAAGGTCACCAAGGAGGGTTATGAAGGTTACCAATACATAACATTAAATTATGGAAATAATAATAGAAAAGCCATCAAGTACCTATTTTCCTTGGTCACAAAAAAACTAGATAATGTAAATTTAACTTTCATTGCAATCTTGACCAATTTTTAAAGATTACGTGTCTGGTAAAAACAAAGTGAGGAGCACACACCGAATAGTGGCTTAGACGCGGTGCTCATCTCCGTAAAATTGGCTTTTGACCCTGTGGCAGGTTATAACAACATCATTATCCTGGGACACGAGGCCACTGTATCATCCAGGTTACCACATGTAGTTAGTTGCCTTCACGAGCTGTTACCGTAGATACTCATTTTACCAATATAATCCTGTAAGGGTGAATGGAGAGCTTTTACTCGTGTCACTCCACCTGCCTATGTTGGTAACTGTAACCCCTGATGGGACGGGCTGACATCCCCACAGTCAGCAACAATGATCACTCAGTCATTGCTTTGATAATGATAAACAAGCAAGGGTCATGTATATAAAGTTTTATAATGACTAGACACAAATTGGAGATGATATAGAAACATGCCAGCGAGGGTGAACACACACACACACACACACACACACACACACACACACACACACACACACACACACACACACAGAACCCAACATAAAACCCCTAGCAGTTACAATGGAATCTATAGTAAAGAGAAAACGTTGTGTCAGTACAAAGGGCTTGTTTTACTGTGGGATCGAAGGTCAAATAGGATCAAATAGACTCAAACACACTAATGTAAACACGGATAACAGGATGCTTGTTACGTCGTATACGAATTGTGTGGTTGTGTTTGACTTTTGTATGGGTGTTGGCGAATCGCTCCCAGAGGCTATTTGACTTTCGAGGTCACTATGTATCGTTGTTTGAGTTTGTCTGATTTGTTTTGCCTTCCATTACTATAAAGATACACTTTGGCAGATGGGACCTTTAAATATTGTAGTACTGTACTGAGAACTGTCGCTTTCAATCAATAAGACCTGAAAGAAAAGAAGAGAAATACCATCGTAAGTGTTCCTATATTAAAAAATTTCTTATGGGAACAATTAACATATATATTTACTTCCATTCACATCCAGATTCAGAGATAAATTCACCACCACCACAACCAGTTCTCAACAACAAATCAGGTTGGGTTGGACGACGAGTTGGAGGTTATGTTATTGTTATTGTCTGGCCCTATCCATTTGGGGTTGGGGTGAGGCCAGGGTTGTTGTTTTCGCTTCCTTCCTTCCTGGCTCGTATACCATGCCCTTGTTAAATGCCGTTAGAGTAAGTGGCCCAGTGTATGTATGTGAGTCAGGGTCGGGGGAGGGAGGGAGGGAGAGAGGGACTGGAGAGATGGAGAGAGGGAGGGGGGAATGAAGGGATGGAGAGAGGGAGGGGGGAATGAAGGGATGGAGAGAGGGAGGGGGGAATGGAGAGAGGGAGGGGGGAATGGAGAGAGGGAGGGGGGATGGAGAGAGGGAGGGGGGAATGGAGAGAGGGAGGGATGGAGAGAGGGAGAGAGGGAGGGGGGAATGGAGGGATGGAGAGAGGGAGGGGTGAATGGAGGGATGGAGAGAGAGGAAGAGAGAAGGTGATCCAATGTATCTGAGTCAGGGTGAAGGAGAGAGGGAGAGAGAAAGTAAGTGGTTTAGTGTAGGTGAGTCGTGGGTGGAGAGAGAGAAGGAGTAAGTCGGGTGGAGGACTAGAGAAACTGAGGGAGATTAAAATATAGAGAAGGGGATGGGTGGAGGAAGAATGAAGGGTAGGGAGGGACGGATGTAGAGTTAGGAATGTTTAAGGGAATGAAGGAATGACAGATGAAAAAGTTTACAGTAACCACGAAAGAAAAGGTGGAGATATGATAAGAAAGAAAGAAATAGGATGTATGGAAAGGAAGGTGGGTGGATGAAAGTGGTAAAGGAGGGGAACTATAAAAACAAAATTAAAAAGATGGAGGTATGGAAAGGGAGGGAGGTGGATGCAGGGAAGAAGAGAAAAGGGAGGTTAATAAAGGAGAAAAGGAAAGTAAGGTGAAAAAGGGACATAGATGAAGGTAAGAAGAGAAGACGTATAATAAAGAAGAAAAAGGAAGAATTGTAATGAAGGTAGGGGATGAAGGTAAATAGGAAATAAAAGATATAATAAGGAAGAAAAGGGGAGGAATATTAAAGAAGAGAGGTGGATGAAGGTTAAGGAGAGAGGACCCTGGGGAAGAGAGGCACAGAGGCAGTAATGAAACGATATACTCTACAATAATCTGGGGAATAAGACGAGGTAGCTTTATTGAAATTATACTTATGTAGGGGCTGTTGGGGTTAAGAGAAAAGTGTACGTGTGTGTGTGTGTGTGTGTGTGTGTGTGTGTGTGTGTGTGTGTGTGTGTGCGAGCGTGCGTGCGTGCGTGTGTGTGTGTGTATGAGTGAGTGAGTGAGTGAGTGGGTGTGTGTGTGTGTGTGAGCGCTGACGGGATATTGTGGTAAATTCCCATCTCATCCCCACATTCTCTCACCTTTCATTCGTGGTGGTGGTGGTGGTGGTGGTATTGCGTGTTCTGGTAATCTTTAAAGGGAATATAATAATCTTTACTAGAGGAAATATTTCAGACATACGATAGCAATTCTGTTAGTAATGATTTTTCCACCGATGAAGTGCAACGAAAATTTTAACATCACCCTTTAATAGTGAAGTTTTAAAGATCATAGACGAGTTCCTTTAGTTTCTACAGGCATATTACAAGAAAAATTAATATTTACAACCTCAAATACAGAAAATTCAATGGCATACCTTATCGCCAGGAACAAACGACTTCCCCAGTTTTATATACGCATAGCCAAGAACGCCAAAATTACAGACCCAATAAACTTGCTAAGGGAAAAATGTTCGAGAGAGACCGTGGGAAATGTCGACCCCACCAAACCACCACCCTCTCCTGAACAACAACAACAACAACGACGACGACGACGACAACAATAAAAACATCAACATCAGCAACAACAACAACGACGACAACAACAACGACGATAACAAAAAAAACATCAACATCAGCAACAACAACAACAACGAGAACGACAACAACAACAACAACAACAACAACAACAACGACAACATCAACATCAACAACAACAACTAAAACAACAACAACAACAACAGCATCAACAACAACAACAACAATGCCAAGATCAACATGATCAACAACAACAACAATGACGGTCTTACTATTATTGATGTTATTTCTCTTTTTCCCACGGTACATACATTCTACATTACAGCGTGTCCCATAGATTTAGAACTATATCATGATACCATATAATATGTAATAATGACATTTATTATTCTAATTTATTTTATAATTATGTACTTCGCTCAGTATGATTTCCTCCCTTCTGATTTATCATTTTTTTTTTTTTCACCATAACCTACACCCTATAATACTCAACAAACCATACACCTCTCTCCCCCCTCCATCCCCCCCCCCCCCCGACACGCACACTGTCACTTGAGGGTGAAATTGGGAGTGAGGGTTGTTGGGAGCCTGAAGGTGAGGAAGGTTTTAAATGACCTGTGATATATTACTGTCGGAGTAGTGAAGGCATATCATTCCTCCAGAGTCTGCCGGGAAACGGGATCTATACCGAGGGAGAGCGTTTCGTGGCCAACGTTGGGCGAATGTAATGTCACCAGTTGGCAGCTAATATCATGAGTCCCTCAAGGGTTGGGTAGTGGAGCGACAACACCGCATTTGTGGATGAGTGAACGTGTCAGAGATGATATACAGGATCATCTGGCTGCAGGCTGAGAGAGAGAGAGAGAGAGAGAGAGAGAGAGAGAGAGAGAGAGAGAGAGAGAGAGAGAATGGTTTACAATACGCAATAAATTTATGTGCACTCTCACTTCTTAATGTTTGATCTGATCTATGGGAGCCAATACGCTTTAATATATATATATATATTTTTTTTTTTTTTCTTTTTTTTCTCTTACGTGGCGAAAATGTACTGGTTTATTAATATACTAGCATGTAATATTGGTTCTTATGATTCACTATCACGGCTCACTTTCATTCACCTGACGCCGGACTTTTGACTGTGACCTTACTTTCACACTGAACAATAATAAACACTACGCAGTATATGTGTAACAAAAGTCTACGGATTCTGCAACCCACGTTTCACTATGTACTCTCATGTTGGTGAATTCATTAGTTCTATCCTGGTCAATACAACATTAATCTCTTCTAACTTTTCATTCGCCTTATTCCAAATCACCATTTTTCGAACCCCCAGTGCAGAATTAACATAGACAAGAAAGTGGAGGTGTGAGTGTGAGAGACGAGGGGAAAGTAAGAGAGGTAGTGTGGGAGAAGTGGGTTAAGGGAGGAAGTAGTGAGTGTGAGAGAAGTGGGAGAAAGGATGGAGTAGTGAGTGTGAGAGAAGTGGGAAAAGGGATGGAGTAGTGAGTGTGAGAGAAGTGGGAGAAGGGATGGAGTAGTGAGTGTGAGAGAAGTGGGAGAAGGGATGGAGGAATGAGTGTGAGAAAAGAGGGAGAAGGAGGGGAGGAATGAGTGTGAGAGAAGTGGGAGAAGGGATGGAGTAGTGAGTGTGAGAGAAGAGGGAGAAAGGAAAGGAGGAATGAGTGTGAGAGAAGTGGGAAAAGGAATGGAGTAGTGAGTGTGAGAAAAGAGGGAGAAAGGAGGAGGAGGAATGAGTGTGAGAAAAGAGTGGAGTGGAGAAATGAGTGTACGAGAAAAGGAGAGACAGAGGGAGGGGTGAAAGTAAGAAAAAAACTATGACGACAGGAGAGAAGTGAGGAAGGAAGAAAATAGGGGATGAATGAAGAAAATATGGGAAGGGAGGCAGGAAGAAAATACGGAGAGAAAAGAAGGAAAGGAAAGTAGGAAAGGAGAGATAAAGGAAAGAAGGAAAATAGGGAGGAGAGTAGGAATTTGAGGGAGGAAGGAAGGAAAAAAGGGAGGAGAGTAGGAAAGGAGGGAGGAAGGAAGGAAAGAAATTAGGAAGGAGAGTAGGAATGGAGGGAGGAAGGAAGGAAAGGAGGGAAGAGAGTAGGAAAGTTTCTTCATTGCCAGGAAACAAGTCCACAGAGGCACAGGAAAATGGCATAGGGAATGAGACTGGAATATGTGTGTGTGTGTGTGTGTGTGTGTGTGTGTGTGTTGAAGTGAGTGCACTGTGGGTACTTGTGTCAAAATAAGGGCCTGTGAGTGTGAATTTTCTTGTGTGTGTGTTTTTGCGTGTGTTTGTATTCGTGTGTGTTTGTATTCATGTGTGTATGTGTGTGTGTGTGTGTGTGTGTGTGTGTGTGTGTGTGTGTGTGTGTGTGTGTGTGTGTAAGCGCACTTACGCGTTCAAGGGAGGTTATGTGCTTAGGAGCCTCATGTCTGTTTACAGAAGCAACAAGTTACCAAGAAACTTTTAGTAGTTCCTCCATACCTGACTACACACACACACACACACACACACACACACACACACATACCTCCCCCCTCCCACACACACACACACACACACACACACACACACACACACACACACACACACACACACACCTCCCCCCACCCCACACCTCCCCCCCTCCCACACACACACACCAACTGCAGAGAAAGGAACACAAGATATTATACCAAGTATAACAACTGTAATATTACCAAAAGATGTGTTTAATAACCCATGCAAGGAATACTTTTGAAGACACCATCGTCCATGTTAGTGAGATTGGGGCATGAAAATGTTGTATACGAGGTTTATGATAACGAAAATACGAATGCTTACTATATAATGCATAGTCTTACGATAAGATATATTTCTACCTCCTGACTGCAAAGAGAACAACAATAAGAGACGGGACCCACGAAGGAACTAAAGTTGAAAGTTTGTGGTTCCTCGACTCCCACTTGCCTTGGTCGTGTGTCCTATGTGACGCCACGTTAAATCCTCGTGTCGCAACTACTTCCAAACACGTGCAATCAATGTCCAACACTTGAGAAACATTTGGGGCACAATGGGCAACACACAGTCCCACAGAGAAGAGAGGCACAAGAACCACAGTCCACAGTCATTTGTAAGTAAGTAAGTAAGGAAGTAAGTAAGATAACCCCCCCAGTCATTTG
>JAWQEG010007744.1:22500-24120 GCA_033782935.1 Petrolisthes cinctipes
AACATAAATAATTTGGGCAGAAAGAGTTGGAGTGCAAATTATTGGAACGGAAATATCTGGAGCAGAAGTAATTGGAGTTGTGAAGTGCAATTTTTCTTTACTTTCAAAACACTCTTGAAATACAGGGCACTTGCTTTGGCTGACACTCCTGGATGCAGCGCTGTTGTTAAAGAGTTGTGTCAGTATTTTTATCAAGGGAGAAGAGACAAGGGCCACTTTTATTCACCAAAAAAAGATTAGTTTTATTTATTCCCTTCTCTTATGGGAGGAGGGAGGGAGGGGAGGGAGGGAGGACACCAATGACAGACCTCATACCCGAACCCATATGGCAGGGCTCTGATATTTTTTTATGCTGCCTGTTTGTGTGGCCTTGTTTGTGTGGCCTTGTTTGTGTGGCCTTGTTTGTGTGGCCTTGTTTGTGTGGCCTTGTTTGTGTGGCCTTGTTTGTGTGGCCTTGTTTGTGTGGCCTTGTTTGTGTGGCCTTGTTTGTGTGGCCTTGTTTGTGTGGCCTTGTTTGTGTGGCCTTGTTTGTGTGGCCTTGTTTGTGTGGCCTTGTTTGTGTGGCCTTGTTTGTGTGGCCTTGTTTGTGATGCCTTGTTTGTGATGCCTTGTTTGTGATGCCTTGTTCGTGTGGCCTTGTTCGTGTGGCCTTGTTTGTGTGGCCTTGTTTGTGATGCCTTGTTTGTGTGGCCTTGTTTGTGATGCCTTGTTTGTGATGCCTTGTTTGTGTGGCCTTGGTTGTGTGGCCTTGTTTGTGCTGCCTTGTTTGTGCTGCCTTGTTTGTGCTGCCTTGTTTGTGCTGCCTTGTTTGTGATGCCTTGTTTGTGTTAAATGCTTATGCAACTTATTTGTATCATTTATTTGTGTTGCTGTTACTGTTACCAGTTATGTTACTTGCTTCATATCCTCCCCTCACTGTATTACCACATGACCTGAGCCACTCCACACATCCATAGCAATAATGTCTGGCCTAAAGAATCAAACACAATGCTTGGAGTAATATTAAGAGGGTTTTCTGGTGTGCATGGGCAAAATGGAGGGGGTCTTCTGATTCCTCCAAGCTATGCTACAAAAAATATAATCCCCTACTTGAAGGCAGGCAGCGGTACTAGTCTATTATTTTCCTGGCATAGAATGAAGAAATCAGTAGCTCTCCAATTCACACACCATCGAAGGCCCCTTATTAATTAGAAGTTTCATTTTGTCCGCCATGACAATATATATCTATGGCTGAAACACTGGGAACTCGTCCAATCGGGAAAGTACATTACAAGGAAGGCAGTTTGTAAATGTTGCCTTGTTTATACTATGCATCTGATTGGACGGCATTATTTCTTTTGGAGTGGAAGACAAACGAAAATATCTGAACCAGGAAACTTGAAAACAGTAATCTCATCTGAGTCCACTGCACCACAACACGACTGACTCTTTGTAGGATATTGGATGGGAACAAATATCACTGCATAACAAGAAAAAACACTTCACAGCTAAGATCATGGCAAAAAAAGTTTCGATTTCACATAACGCAATTATTCACATCATCATTAGACATCATAAGAACAAAAAGTAAATACTGAGAGTCCACTACCTTTAATACAACTCACCCAATCAAACCAGTAC
>JAWQEG010007745.1:0-21256 GCA_033782935.1 Petrolisthes cinctipes
ACCTCCATAAGTAGAAGAAGCAACTGAGTTTCATTTGCGACAACACTAGTCGATCATAAGACAAAAAAGGCGACAGACAGAACTTTTGAGATGGACTGTCCGTACTCTATAATAATGATAATAATAATAATAATAATAATAATAATAATAATAATAATAATAATAATAATAATAATAATAATAATAATAATAATAATAATAATAATAATAATAATAATAATAATAATAATAATAATAATAATAATAATAATAATAATAATAATAATATTAATAATAATAATAATAATAATAATAATAAATAAATAAATAAATAAATACAACATGGATTGAGGGAAGGGGAAGTGAGGGTTGAGGAGAAGTCGGAGCGAAGTTGAATTGAAGGAAAGTTAAGAAGTTGAGAACTACTGAGCTATAATATTATAATGGAAGAGAAGTGAGGTAGAGGGGAGGAGAGACTGCGAGGAGGACGATGGGAGGTAAACAGGAAGTAGAAGTAATATAGATAAAAGGGATGGAGTTAAGAGTTTGCTGGCTGGGAAGTGCAAGGGAAATGGAGGGTGGGTGAAAAAAGGAAAGAGGGAAGTGGAGGAGAACTTGAGAGAACTAAGGGTGGATGTTGAAAGTCCTGATAATATAAAGGTGGAAGAAATGGGAAGGAAGTGGTGGGTGGGAGAATAAAGAATAAGGGGAAGTGGTGGGTGGGAGAATAAAGAATAAGGGGAAGTGGAGGGTGGAAGAAGAAATAATAAAGGAAAGTGAAGGAGAGGTTGAGAGAGCTAAGGGTGGCTGTTGAAGGCTCTGATAATAAAGAAGTGGAGGGAAGGGGAAGGAAAGAGAGGAAAGATAAAGGGTGGTTATTGAAAGTCCTCATAATAAAGAGGTGGAGGGAAGGGGAAGAAAAGAGAGTAAAGATAAAGGAGTCTCCACACCAGGTCCAGTTGGTGTCATCCACGCCAGCCAAGCAGGGATGAAAAATGGGCGTCCAGGGCCAGGCTTGACATAATGCCAAGATAATGTAAAAATATTATAGTATGGTGATCGGATACTTCAAACCAAATACACAGATAAACTCTCAAAAATAAATACTTCAAACAAAATACTTATTATATAACTTTCAAACAATAAATACTTCAAACAAAATGATTATTATATAACTTTCAAACAATAAATAAATACTCCTCAGCATAATGACAGTAATAAATTTGATGGCAACCTTAGTATTAGAAAAGATCTGTCCAACTTTGAGCTGTCATTATGAAAAAAAGTGTACACATAAACAGTAAGAGAGGATATAAAGATACGGGTAGTTGGGTGAGTGAATCAGAATTATATGACTTGCACCAGAAGAGAGGATAAAACTCAAAACGACTATCCATTATTTACTAATTTTTTAACATCCCTTTCTGTAACGTAAGGAATATTCATGGTAAAATATATTCATAGATATCAAATTCTCTATAGACATCGTTGTTATAATTAATTCATTTCCATATTCATCTTTCTCAATGAATCTTTGTAACATTTTTTTCATTTTTATTCGCATATTCATTTTACTCATCATATGTGGTTACTGCCTGCATCTTGAGGGGCTAATACAATGTTGGTAAATCTGGAGCAAGTGATTCCTCCAAACTATTCCAAGAAACACTAAACTAATATTTTAATGTTAACCTGGTTCTGTTTCCTGGCATGCTTTGGAGGAATCAGGACACTCCAATGTACCAAAAGTTTATTAATACCCCCTTAACTTCCATCCTAGTCCCCATCTGAGTCTGCTTTGCCAACTTTATATTCCGGGGGTTTTAGCAATGACGAGCAGACCTATAGACGAAAGAAAAGACTTTGAATTACTAATGTATCTTCATGGCTCTAGGTCAAATAAATCCAAGGCTTATATTTTCATGCAGTAAGGCAGTTCTGTTCATCCATACCAATTCTTCCACAAAGTTATTCAAATGGTTACCACGGCAGCCACTTTATGGTAGAAATGCCTCATACACATACCATCAATTCATTTCCGTTTCAATATAATAAACTGATAAGCACTATAAGCTTTTATCCACTTCACATTAACACAACACCAGCACCAACAATCCAACGGTGTCATTTCCTGTTACTGTCCCACTAAATAAATGTTGGTGTCGATGGAGCGAGTCTAACTAGGTGAGCTTTACCATTATACCCATGTACTGTAGACAATAATTATTTCCCGATTTTCACGACATATTTATACTGTATGCTGTATAAAGTCGCTCTCCAGCTCAACACAAGTTTAGATAGCGAATTTGGAATGCTGTCTGATAAAAAAGATTTGACTAATATACAATTCCACAAACAATCCTTTTACTATACATGATATTTTATGAGACTAATTCAGAATGTAACATAGGCAGACAAATATATCCTGTGTAAAGACATCTAGGCTTGAGAACGCTTGGCCCGAAACACACACACTTGGGGTATAATAATTTTTGGCACTGATAACCCAACAATAAACAGCGTTGACCCAAATTAGCACATACCACATAGCACATACCACATAGCACATAGCACATACCACGCTGCATTAAGTACGAATGACCTCAGCTACACGGGATAATTATAACCTCGTACGTCATATAAGCATTACCCCACTTAGTATCATCATATTAACATCATATTAACATCATATTAACATTACCCCGCTCAATTACCCATCACCCAAGCGTCAATCATGGGAACGACTGTACACTCGTTTGTGGAACTGTATAAACACTGCCCCAGGGAATTAAATAGTATACTCATTGTTTCCTACGGACGAGACACTGAAGTAACAGCAGGGAATGAATCAAATTGAAGAATTGTAACAGCAGCAACGTATGTCCTAAAAGATTGAATAGCAACAAATAAGAGAAAAGTAACAGCGAATTATGAAACAAATGAATGAAATTTTTGCTCCCGTACTCACATAATTCTGAAGAACGATTGTGTAGAGAGGCATAACGCAACACAAAAGGTGTCACCGCTGTGTCATACTGCGTTTCACAAGAGAATCAATATGAAGGAACCTAGTCAGGCGATTGATCGATACGCCACCGCCACCACCACCGCCACTACTACTACTACTACTACCACTAATACTAATACTAATACTACCACTACTACTACTACTACAACCACTACCACTACTACTACTACTACTACTACCACCATTACCACTACTACTACTACTACTACTACTACAACCATTACCACTACTACTAATACTACCACTACTACCACTATCACGACCACTACTACTACCACCACTACCACCACCACCACCACCACCACCACCACCACCACCACCACCACCACCACTACTACTACTACTACTACACCGAGGGCCATTAATGTGTATGGTGCATGTAAGCGATAAATGAACGGGTAAATATGCTTAACCGTGCGATACAGTGATGATTACAGGTCCGCCCCGTCAAATATATTAAGTTGCAGAGTATGAAATGGAAAATATATTACCGTACGAGTATTTCTGGGTCATAAATCTGTGTGGGTGACGGACAAAACACGCTGACTGATGCCCTGTGTGTGTGTGTGGAGAAGGGGGGGGGGGGTGTAAGTTTGGGGTTAGGGGTGTAAGTGTGGGGTTAGGGTGGGTGTTTATGTGTGGGGTTAGGGGTGTAGTGTTTGGGGGGGGGGGTTAAGTGTGTGTGTGTGTGTGTGTGTGTGTGTGTGTGTGTGTGTGTGTGTGTGTGTGTGTGTGTGTGTGTGTGTGTGTGTGTGTGTGTGTGTGTGTGTGTGTGTGTGTGTGTGTGTGTGTGTGTGTGTGTGAGTGTGAACGTGCGAGGTTAATTAAAAGTGTGAGGTCGTGTGTTAACTGTGCGTGTGTAAATGTGTGTGGGCGTGAGAGTGTGTGTGAGTGTGTGAGAGTGTGTGTGAGTGTGTGTGGGCATGAGTGTGCGAATGAGTATGAGTGAGAGTGAGGTGATGCATGAGGAGAGCAACAACGTGTGTCCGAGGGCAGACGTGCGAGGGAATGGGTGTCGGGAGGGGAATTGTGTGAGTGAAGTAAAACGTGTAATGGCTCAATGCCCGCGTGTGTGTAGGAGTCTGTGTGTGACTGTGTGTGTCCTGTACGTCGTGTATGTTTGTGGGCGTATGTATGTACACTCGCAATCCAAAATTTGTATCCAGGTCTTGTTGAAGTTCCGAATCATTTGACATACTAGTGAACCAATTACAACGCTTATCCTGTTTTATATTTGCTTGAACTCGCTTAATACTCGATCAGGCTATTCGAAACAAGCCTGGATACATATTTTGGATCGCGAGTGTACGTGTATTTATGTGGGTATGTGCACATGTATGTGTGTGGGAGTGTGTACGTGTATGAGTGTGGGAGTGTGTACGTTTATGAGTGTGGGAGTGTGTATGAGTCTGTGTGTGAATGTGTGTGTCCTGTACGTGTATATGTGTGGGCGTGTATACATGTATATGTGTGTGACTGTGTACGAGAATGTGTACGAGTGTGTGTGTGTGTGTGTGTGTGTGTGTGTGTGTATATATACAGTGACGTGTGTTTGCCTTATATGTGTAGACTTTGTGTGGAGAGAGATATAGCCTATGTTGACAAGGACACCTGCACGAGACACACAATAATATACACAAATATAACCTGAACGTATAGCTGACGATAAAACTTTCAATACACATGGAAGTGACGAACATAAACATGAGACGACTAATTTCTTCTAACAGTGAGCTTGTGTGTTATCATGTATCAGTGTCAACATAATATTATATAAGTGTGTAAGTTGTAAGTTGGTCAGTTTGTGTGTAAAAACGTGTTATTATGACTGTACTTTTGTATATGTCCGCTTTATCATGTGTGTAAGCATGCATTCGTGTGCGTCAGAGCGATTGTGTGTCCGTGTCTTTAAGCTTGCGTGCGTGTGTGTGTGTCGATGTCTGTATCCTTGATTGTGTCCGTGTTTGTGTCCGTGTGTGTATCTTGGTCAGTGTTTATGCAGGTGTGTTTGGAGGACAGGTGTGTGTTGTCATCAATGAATCAACAGGCCGCTGTGAGTGACGAATAAAAACCAACAAGCCACATGATGTCACACAGAGGGGATGGCGAGGCGAAGGTTAATGATAGATAATATATACCCCATTGTAATACCACTTACAATTGTGTTTATATATATTATCTTTGAAGGATATATATATATATATATATATATATATATATATATATATATATATATATATATATATATATATATATATATATATATATATATAAAAGGAAGTTGACGATTGCTGTTTCGGTGTAATTAATTTTCATTTATCTTACTGGTAAAATAAAACTGCCTAGGATATATGGTTTTGATAAAATCAATTTGCCATTTACTTGAAAAAAATATATAAATATTCCATTATCTAGAATTACATCATATTGTAAAGATTAAACAATAACGATAAATTGAAATGTAATGTGCCTTAGGAATATAGGGTAGAAAGAAGGAAAGCAAAGAGGAGGAAATGAGAAGAAGGAGAGGAGAGGAGAGGAGAGGAAAGGAGAGGGAAGAGAATGGATGCGATGACTTGTAAAGAGAAAAATGGAGGAAGCGTGAAGACAGTGGAGGGAGAGAGAGAGAGGGGGGGGAGAGAGGGGGGGAGAGAGGGAGTTGAAGAGAGGAGAGAAATGTAATATGAGAGGAGAAGAATAGCGGAGATAGCGAAAGTAAGAGAGGAGATAAGAGAAGGGTAAGATTAGAAAAATATGAAGAAAAAGAAGATCAAGATGTGGAAGGGAAGGAAGAAGGAGAAATAGGAGAGATAGAAAGAAAGGAAGGAAGAAAGGAAGGAGAGTGATGAGGGAGGGAATGGAGAAGGAAGGAGATGAGGAAGGAGAGAAAGGAGGAAAAGAGAAGAGATGTAAGATGAGGGAGGGAATGGAGAAGGAAGGAGACGAGGAAGGAAGGAGAGAAAGAAAGGAAGGAAGAAAGGAGAGAAAGAAGAAAAGAAAGGAAGGAGAGAAAGAAAGAAGGAAAGGAAGAAAGAAAAGGAAAGAAGGAAGGAGAGAAAAGGAAAGAAGGAAGGAGAGAAAAGGAAAGAAGGAAGGAGAGAAAAGGAAGGAAGAAATGAAAGGAAAGAGAGAAAGAAAGGAAGGAAAGAAAGGAAGGAGAGAGAGAAACGACGGAAGAAAAGAGAAAGAGAGAAAGGAAGGAAGGAGAGAAAAGGAAGGAGAGAGAGAAACGACGGAAGAGGAGGAGAAAGAGAGAAAGAAAGCAAGAAAGGAGAGAAAGAAAGAAAGAAGGAAGGAGAGAGAGAAACGACAGAAGAAAAGAGAAAGAGAGAAAGAAAGCAAGAAAGGAAGGAGAGAAAAGGAAGGAGAGAAAGAAAGAAAGAAAGGAAGGAGAGAGAGAAACGACGGAAGAAAAGAGAAAGAGAGAAAGGAAGGAAGGAGAGCAAGAAAGAACGAAAGGAAGGAAGGAGAGAAAGGAAGGAGAGAAAAACAACGGAAGAGGAGAAAAAGAGAGAGAGAAACGACGGAAGAGGAGAGAAAGAGAGAAATAAAGCAAGAAAGGAAGGAAGAAAGGAAGGAAGGAAGGAAGGAGAGAAAGGAAGGAAGGAGAGAAAGGAAGGAAGAAAGGAGGGAAAGAAAGAAAAGAAAGGAAGGAGAGAAAGAAAGAAAGGAAGGAAGGAAGGAGGAGAAAAGCAAGAAAGAACGAAAGGAAGAAAGGAAGGAAGGAAGGAAGGAGAGCAAGAAAGAACGAAAGGAAGGAAGGAGAGAAAGGAAGGAAGGAAGGAAGGAAGGAAGGAGAAAACGACGGAAGAAAAGAGAAAGAGAGAAAGGAAGGAAGGAAGGAGAGAAAAGGAGAGAGAGAAAGAAAGCAAGAAAGGAAAGAGAGAAAGAACGAAAGGAAGGAAGGAGAGAAAAGGAGTGAAGGAGAGTGAAGGAGGAGTACGAGATAAGAGCTATTGTGTTACCATTGACCTGACCATCACCAGGCCACCCCAATCTCCACCCAAATGGCTCCCGAAATTTCAATCATCGAGTCTCTCAGTTTATTCTCTTCCTTCCTGAATGCATTGTCTCGCACGCTCTTATTTTCCCGCCAGAATGTGTTATCTTTCACCTTATTATTTTCCCGCCAGAATATGCTATCTTTCACCTCATTTTTTTTTACAGCCAAAATTTGTTATCTTTTACTTTATTATGTTTTCGCCAATTTTTTTTATATTTTACTTTATTATTTTTCCGCCAACATTTTTTACCTCTCACTTTATTATTTTCCCGCCAGAATATGCTATCTTTCACCTTATTTTTTCCCGCCAGAATGTGTTATCTTTCACTTTTTTTTCCCGCCAGAATGTGTTATCTTTCACCTTATTATTTTCCCGCCAAAATTTTTTATCTTTCGCCTTATTTTTTCCCCCGCCAGAATGTTGTTTTTCTATTTATATTTTCCCGCCAGAATGTTGTTTTTCTATTTATATTTTCCCGCCAGAATGTTGTTTTTCTATTTATATTTTCCCGCCAGAATATGTTGTTTTTCTGTTTATATTTTCCCGCCAAAATTTTTTATCTTTCGCGTTATTTTTTTCCCGCCAGAATGTTGTTTTTCTATTTATATTTTCCCGCCAGAATATGTTGTTTTTCTGTTTATATTTTCCCGCCAGAATGTTGTTTTTTACCTTAATATTTTCCCGCCAGAATGTTGTTTTTTAGTGTATAATTTCCCGCCAAAATTATATGTTGTCTCTCACCTTCTTATTTTCCCGCCAGAATAAATCGTCGCGGTATATTATTTTCCCGCCAAGTTATGTTTTCTTATATTGTCATTTTATCATTACTGAATAAAGTGCCACAAAAGTGCTTATTTATTTATTTTTTTTCTACGGTATCAGGTTGTTTTGTACCGCAGATAATAAAGTTTTTTTTCAATAACATCAAACTTCAGGGATACAAACGAACCATTTTCTCTCCGAACGAACCATTTTCTCTCCGAACGAACCATTTTCTCTCCGAACGAACCATTTTCTCTCCGAACGAACCATTTTCTCTCCGAATGAACCATTTTCTCTCCGAACGAACCATTTTCTCTCCGAACGAACCATTTTCTCTCCGAACGAACCATTTTCTCTCCGAACGAACCATTTTCTCTCCGAACAAACCATTTTCTCTCCGAACAAACCATTTTCTCTCCGAACAAACCATTTTCTCTCCGAACAAACCATTTTCTCTCCGTGCCATTTGTCGTGTTTCTCTTTTCCATGTTAGCGAGGTCAAATAGGTCAACAAAAGGTTAAAAGTCAGAAGGAGAGAAAGGAAAGAAGGAAGGAGAGGGAAGGAGGAAAAATAGAGGAGTTATAAGATTTGGGAGGGAAGCGAGAAGAAAGGAGAGGAGGAAGGAGAGAAAGGAAGGAAAGAAGGAAGGAGAGAAAGGAAGGAAGGAAGGAAGGAGAGAAAGGAAGGAAGGAAGGAAGGAAGGAAGGGGAGGGAAGGAAGGAAGGAAGGAAGGGGAGGGAAGAAAGGAAGGAAGGAGAGGGAATGAAGAAAGGAAGGAAGGAGAGAAAGGAAGGAAGGAAGGAAGGGGAGGGAAGAAAGGAAGGAAGGAGAGGGAATGAAGAAAGGAAGGAAGGAGAAAAAGGAAGGAAGGAAGGAAGGGGAGGGAAGAAAGGAAGGAAGGGGTGGGAAGAAAGGAAGGAAGGGGAGGGAAGGAAGGAAGGAAGGGGAGGAAAAAAAGGAAGGAAGGAGGGGGAAGAAAGAAAGGAAGGAAGGAAGGGGAGGGAAGAAAGGAAGGAAGGAGAGGGAAGAAAGGAAGGAAGGAGAGGGAAGAAAGGAAGGAAGGAGGGGGAAGAAAGAAAGGAAGGAAGGAACGGGAGGGAAGAAAGGAAGGAAGGGGAGGGAAGGAAGGAAGGAAGGGGAGGGAAGAAAGGAAGGAAGGAAGGAAGGGGAGGGAAGGAAGGAGAGGGAAGAAAGGGAGGAAGGAAGGAGAGGGAAGGAGGGAATGGAGAAGGAAAGGAAGGAAGGAGAGAAAGGAAGTTGAGAGGGGAAGGAAGGAGGGTTAAAAATATGTAGTGCTAGCGTAAACAACCAAACATACGAGAAATACCCACGTTGGCCGACTACTCAAAGGCGAATCATTATTGGTCACCAACTAGTCTCAGTAATTATTTATGTAATTGAATGTGAGAGCACTCCAGTTTGCCTCAATGGTCCACACTTATAGAACAACAACAACAACAACAACAACAACAGATATTATTAATAAATATACCAATACCAATAATAATATTAATAATAAAAATACCAATAATAATATTTACAATAACAATAACAGTAAGAACAAGAACAATAACAGTAACCACAAGAACAAGAACAATAACAATAACAATAACAATAACAATAACAATAACAACAATAATAATAATAATAATAATAATAATAATAATAATAACAATAATAATAATAATTATAATAATAAAAATAATAAAAAGATAATCATATATAAAAATAAACTCCATGTTCGTGCCAGACCTTATATAATTATGACTTTTGAAATACGAGACAAGACTTACTCGGGATATAAAAAACTGTGGCTATAATTCATTACTCTCTGGGATATTAATTTACTGCAATGGTTGGGGGAGGGGAGGGTCACGGTGGAAGGGAGGGAGGGAAGAGGGGGTTCAGGTAGTTGGGGGGGGGGAGGGGTTCAGGTAATAAGGTCATTTAATTATCATACAAGTGGAACATGTCACGAAGCTCATTTATAAAACGATGATTAATTTTTCTTTTTCTGTCTTTTTTTTTATGAAATGACCTGACTCCTAAGACCTTAATTAAGAATGTTTTAATCGTGTCCTTCCTTGGCTTTAAGAATCACATTTATTATAGAGGGAAGAACTTCTTTTCAGTCATCTGTTGGGCTAATGATTTCTCCAAACTCTCCAAGGAAACAAATCATCTTAGAGTTACTAATATGGGTTCTGTTTCGCGACATAGTTTGGAGGATTCACTAAGGCTCCAGTCTACAGTGAGGTCCCCGCCTGATTTCCTCTCCTCTTCTACACTGGCCTTTCTCTCTGTTACGAGTAGTATTAACAGACTGATAGGTTAACTACTAATTAATTGTCGTTTTTTTCTTATAACTACCGGTACTTCAAAAGGTGTAGTGAACAATACAATTTGTCTGCTTGTGTGTGTGCGTATGTGTATATGCATGCGTGCCTGTTTATGTGTGCATGCGTGACTGTTTATGTGTGTGTGTGTGTATGTGTATGTGTGCGTGTGAGTGAGTGAGTGAGTGCGCTCGTGTGTGTGTGTACCTTCGTGTGTGTGTGAGAGAGTGTAAGTGAGGTGGAATTTAAAGAAGGAAGACATAAACGGAATATGAAATAAGAAAACCTTGGTGAGTCTGGAGGTGTGAGCATCAGGTGTGGGTGTGTAAAATATTGAGTAGGTGTCTGAATGTATCCTTGCATGGTGAATGAAGGTGAATGCTTAAACAGTCACAGAGGACATGCAGAAGATGAAAGGAAATTAAAGGGAAACAGAAAGATTATTTTTCAACGAAATGATGAAAACTTATAATGCCACAGCAGAGATCGAAACTGAGTTACGTGATAATATAATTGTAAATGATTTGATTGGGAATATCCTTTGAAGATATTACAATGTAGGTAATTACATCCGTCTACAAAATTATTTGCTAACGCAATCGTTAATTTGCAACATAACTCTAGTTAAGGGAACACGATCTTTATGTCTGTCTGCACTGTACATGAACAAGAGAGAAAGAATGGCACTAGTGAGTGGCAAAAAAATCTTTACAAATAAATATTACTGAGAGAACAATGATGGATTGAAGAATGGGCTTGAAGAAACACGAAAATAAATACTTCCTGTTAAAAGCAAGCAAGAATATACCGTGTAAGAACATTCTCGCTCCGCTGGACATGGCATGAGTATGTGTGTGTGTGTGTGTGTGTGTGTGTGTGTGTGTGTGTGTGTGTGTGTGTGTAACTTCCATGCTTGTTGAGAGAGAGAGGACAGATGTGGGCAAAACGTGTTGACACTATCGCTAGCCAGAATATTCATGGAAATACGAGATGTCGGCCAACGCTTATATCTTATAGGAAGACATTGGTTTATATTAGAGGGATGTATATGTGTGTAGGGGGGCTGGGGGGCACCTACAGTATAATTACGGACGGATGAATTTCGTCCACGAATTATACATTTTCTTTTTTAATAAGCATTCTTGTTAACAATCTGTCCTGCAGTTCTTCAAAGTAGAGTAAGTTTACCCTTCCTCCACTATTAATGCAGAGAAAAAGGTTGCGAGCGTCAGGTGTGTCGAGTGCAAGTGTGGGAAAGGTATTAATAGCACTAGTGGACAAAGAGCTTCATCCGCTTCCAGCCACACTGTGTCGTCAAAGAAGCTTACGTACAAAACAGCCGGGGCAACAGAAGGACGAGCATTTTTAACGAAACATGTCACACCTGATTGCTAATTAGGCAAAATGCAAAGGAGGAGGTCGATTTAAAAAATTATGAGAAATGTTTACGGGTGACAGGGAACATTATAGCGATATCATTATCATTTATTATCCACATTACCAGAAAACATAAAATGATCCCAAAGTGTTATCAGGGACTCTGTGATCGTGCATGAGACCTGGTGGCTTCTGATTCCTCCTGATTATGCCACGAAACAAAATACTTTAATATAGGTGGTGTTTCGTGGCAATGTTTTAAGGACTTTCTAACCTCCAATATTCTGACTACATCACGGAGGTCCTAAACGGATACGAGAAATTCTTATCAAGCATGTATACTTTACCCATTGGTCATAGTTTCATGAAGCAGGAGGGAATATTGAATAAGCCAAGATTGAGAGGTTTCACATAATCATTAAGGGACCCCGTGATGTAGTCAGAAAACTGGAGGTTAGAGAGTTCTTCAAACATTGCCACGAAACACCATCTATATTGAAAGAGCTTGTTTCTTGGCATAGTCAGGAGGAATCAGAAGCCACCAACTCTCATATACGATCACAGGGTCCTTAAATTAACTATTCCTTTACGTTTGATGTAGAAGGATTAAGGTTATCTGTCTGTTTGTATAATTATCTATCTATTTGTTTGTTTGTCTGTCTGTGTCTGCCTACCTATTTTTTTCTTTCTGTCTCAGGTTCTCTATATTTCTCATTCGGTCTTTGTCGGTCTGCAAGTCTCTGTGTCTTCTCTGTTTGTCTGTCTGTTTTCTGTTTGTCTGTATGTCCGTCTCCCTCCTTCTTTCAATCCCTCCCACTCCAGGCCACTCCTAGGCAGCCCTCGCTAATAATATATAATCCTCCTTTACCACACTCCCACCACCATCCTTACGGTAATTGGTTTTCAGGTTTCCCAAGGGACCGCTTGACCTATAGCCATCTCAGGTCAAGTCAGGATCAATCTGCTGAAGTCTTTCCTCTTGGGTGGTTTGCAGAATTTTATTTACGTGTTTCTCTATAGAAATTTACCATTATATTATTACCATTTTTATTATTATCAATATTATTTTCAATAATAATAATATATATTTTTTTACCTCTAGCAGTATTACTGTCATAGTATTAGCATTAGCATCATTAGAATTGCTATTAAACATTATTATTGCTATAACTAACACTGTATAATTTTCATAACTTATCATAATTATCATTAATACTCATAATTATTAATATTAATTACCATCATTGTAAAGCATCGTTAATTTCCTTATTGGATATTGTATTATACTTTTTATTTATATATATATATATCGCTATCATTATCATCATCACAGAGCGACTGAACTTAGACTTAGTCACCGCCCACACTAAAAATCTCCTACACTTTGATATATAAAAAAACAATGCCTGTCAATCGGTGAGGAGAAACACGAGGAAAAATCCACAATAATCAAGAGGCTGGCAATGACAGAGACGGAGTGGGAAGGAAGGGAGAGAAGAGTAAAGAAAGGAGAAGACAATCCGTCACACTTGAGAAAACTCCTGCCAAAGTAAAGAAAAATTCTCCTAAACTTTTGGAGACGAACTGTTCTGTCACTCTCAAACACAGTAACGTGAAGGGACGGATACCAAGAAGTCGTAGTTGCTCTCTGGCTCTCTTTTTAATTTTTTGTTATATTTCTCGACCCTCGTCTCTCCACTCTCCTTTCTTTTTCTCATGCTGTCTCATTCTCTCATGCTCTGGCACAGTGTCTCTCTCTCTCATTCTCTCGCATTATCTCTCTCATGCTGTCTCTCTCATGCATGCTGTCTCTCTCTCTTTTATACTCTTTCATTCATGTCTCTCTCTCATTCTCTCTCTTTCATCCTCTCTCTCATGCTCTGAGGTACTTTTTAATTTTCTCTCATTCATTTTCTCTCTCATTTTCTTTAACCTTTCAAGTACTAGTGATTTCTTCCTGCGTAGAAATGGATCGTTTGAACTTAGTCTTGATATGAGTTACGAGGCTACAATAATCACTATGCATGTGACTGAGATGCTCCATAACCTTAACGCCAAACCTTTTCATTTTCATAGTCTATTAATTGAACTTTAACCGCTATACTCTCTTATTAATTACCGCTAAACTCACCCATCTTCCCCCAGCTCTCTTCCCTAGATCTCAACTTTAGGGGAGGTTCTCTTGTTTTGGTATATTAGGAGGCCACTGATTCCTCCAAACTATACCATGAAACAAACGCCCTCAGGGGTACTAATAGGGGATCTGTTTCGTGGCATAGTTTGGAGGAATCTCAGAGACCTTCCAATTCACCAACAAGATAACCTCTCCTTAACACTGTGGTATCGTTAAGCTACCACCCTCAGTTCAGTAATCCATTAAATTCCCGCAGCTAACAACTCCCGCAATGATTACCGCTAAATTCCATCAACTAACTCCCCTCCCCATTCGCGTGCCAGAAATTCCAGGTGTGTAGGGGGGCGGGGGATGGGGCTGGGGGAAGGTACAAGTGGATGGGGTTGGGGGAGGGGGCGCGAGGAAGCAGGGCTGGGAAGAAGGCGAGAAAGGGGTCAGGAAAGGGGACGAGGTAGGGGGCGGGGAAGGGAGCGGGGAAGGGGGCGTGGAAAGGAGCGAGGAAGGGGGCGAAGAAGGGAGCGGGGAAGGGGGCGTGGAAGGGAACGAGGAAGGGGGCTGGGGAAGGGAGCGAGGAAGGGGGTGGAGAAGGGAGCGAGGAAGGGGGCGGGGTAGGGAGCGAGGAAGGGGGTGGAGAAGGGAACGAGGAAGTGGGCAGGGAAGGGGAAAGGTGAAAAGGAAGGAGTGAAGTTGTGCCTCGACTCCCTGGCCTCATACTTCTTCTCCCTTTTACTGTATATTTTTGCATCGCTATTTGCAGCACTACCGAGGTCCTTTCTGTCTGTGTCTGTCTGTCTGTCTGTCTGTCTATGTCTGTGTCTGTCTCTGTTTGTCTGTGTCTGTCTGTCTGTCTGTGTCTGTCTCTGTTTGTCTGTGTCTGTCTCTGTTTGTCTGTGTCTGTCTCTGTTTGTCTGTGTCTGTCTGTCTGTCTGTCTATGTCTGTCTCTGTTTGTCTTTGTCTGTCTCTGTTTGTCTGTGTCTGTCTCTGTTTGTCTGTGTCTGTCTGTCTATGTCTGTCTCTGTTTGTCTGTGTCTGTCTGTCTATGTCTGTGTCTGTCTCTGTTTGTCTATGTCTGTCTCTGTTTGTCTGTGTCTGTCTCTGTTTGTCTGTGTCTGTCTCTGTTTGTCTGTGTCTGTCTCTGTTTGTCTGTGTCTGTCTCTGTTTGTCTGTGTCTGTCTATGTCTGTCTCTGTTTGTCTGTGTCTGTCTGTCCGTCGTTAGTTTCTGTTCTTTTCTGTGTCCATCCATCACCACCTCCTCCTCCTCCATTTTCTCTCTCGATATTTGTCATTAGTTTTTGGTCTGGCTCTGTTTCTCTCTCCCTCTCTTTATTTCACTTTTTTTCTCCTAGTTCTCATCTTGTACATTCTATTTCATTTTTTATTTATTCGTACTATTTTCTCTACTGTTATACAAGCAGTTCAGTAATAATTTAATTTTGTCTATTCTATTTCCTTTTTTTTTTTATCTCATTATCCTATTCACCCTATTGTTTATCATTCAGTTAGGTAATAACTTCATACAGCATATACATATAATCCAAAGGTTACCATACTAATAATTCTCATACATGCTCTCCAAAGCAAACCTATAAAAGAATAAGAAATGTATCCACTGGCAGATGAACTGAAGGAAAACAATTTACATCCCCCGGTGTCTCTATATATAAGTCCAGTTATTAAATTGTCAGTCATAACCACTCTATTGGGCAAACTGGAGTGTTCCTACTTCCTCCAAACTATGTCAGGAAACAAAAAAAGTATGCACACAAGTATAGGGAATCTGTGTTACTGTGTGTGTGTGTTTTTTTTTTTTTTTTTTTTGTAATGAATTTATAGATCTTCAATTCGCCTCGAAGATACAGAAACAAAAGCTTTCATTTAATTTCGCTAAGAGAGAGCTGCTGCACTCTACTGGTAAAGTGCTGACGTTAAGTTATTCAAACATTGTCACTGGCAGGGTCGTGCTAACCTAAGCAGATGAAAGGGGAAGGTTTATCAAGACTTCAATTTTTTTACGTGATGAATAAGGAAATTTCTTGAAAGATATTGTTCCTAATATGAATATAAATTGTCTTACCTTTATAAAGCAACTTTTTTTGAAGCTCTTCTCTTGTAAAATATGCCGTTCATGAATTGCTTGTTCCCTTACCTGAAAGTAAAGAACAACAACACTGTAAGTACAATTGAAGATAAGACAAAATTTGATAATGTCAGTAAATTAACTAAAGCCTATGATGGAATATAAAGGGACCTATGATCTTGTGTTGGGGAATTGGATGAAAACTACCTTCATTATGGGAGATGTGTCATATCACTATTTGGAGGTTTCAGTAACTTCTAATATAATGACTACTACATGTCCCATTAAAAAAATAATAATAATAATCTCTAGTTTTACTCCCTCTTTCTCTCTGTCTCACTCTCACTCTCACTCTATCTCTCTCTCTCTGGTCCAATCAGTGAGAGGAGTCTACCCTACTATTCACCCAAACATCGGCCGATGCTCAACAAACTGTTCCATTGACTTTAAAATCGTAGTCATTTTTCATGGGCTGTTTTACAGACTAATCCCACTCCCTGCCACAAGTTTTCGACTCACAAAATATTACCGTAATTTCTCCCTCGCTCTCTTTCCTTCGCCTGGAGTTGCCGATTGCATTTCCAAAACCATTTTAGTGTGTTACAGGGAGATGTTATTATTGCCCTCTCTTGCTCACGTATTCCATTAAGGGACCCTGTGATGTAGTTAGAAAATTGGAGGTAAACGAGTTTAGCTTCCACCATATCTATTTTATTTTTATTTTTTCATTCAGTACTCTAGCCATGTATACAAACCTAACGCCCCCACCCCTTACCCATCCCCAAAAATGCTAAGAATAGAAAAAATCCAATATTCCTGCCTTGAATGTTGATCGTAAACATTAACAGATGGATAAGGATCGGATGGATAATGTGCTTGATATTTGTGTGAATTTATACATGTCGTTAGAAGGAACCGTAGGACTATCCCAACGGCAGAGTAAACATGCATTAATTAAGTGTAAGCAATTCACTGGCCACACAAGCTTTCCCTGACCCTGGAGTGTGTAGAAAGTCCCACCCATCACAATAAACAAGTTGAGGATGGCGACGTGGTAACCTGGTGTGGATTTAGAACAACTACATGGACCGCGTTTATATGTAAATGTAGACCCAAGTAGGTGCATAGAAATCGACGCTTAAAGTGAAAGGCTCGGTTAATGGGTAATGTTTTCAGCTTGGCCACTACATCTGGAGGCCAGCCACTGGTTACTGTAAACATGACAACTGTACTAATAAATAATAACTTCATACCGAATATGCTTTGAATCTTGAATTAGTAACAGGGTGCATTGGTCAGTTTATTTCTGTAGTGTGTTCATGCGTCTGCGCGAACTTGTGCAGTCAATTCGTAGATGCTTAAATATTCATGTATATGAGAGTACGGGTGTGCATGAGTGTAAGTGCATACATTTGTATGTGTGGGTACGTGTGTGGGGGGTAATGCAAGGGGGTACTTAGGCTGGGACATGTTTGGATTTCGTTGTGTGAGTGATGTGTGTGCAGTGAATGAAATATGTATGTGCACATGGCTTGAAGGATTAATGTGTAGTATGAGGGATGTGTGTTTGGCGTGTAGAGAAAAAAGAATAACTGTGTGTTGGGTTACATGTGTGTGTGTGTGTGTACGCTGCATATTTAGTCGGGAAATATATAATATTCGGTAGGTGACGTGGATGTTTAATTAAATAACATGCAATGAAGGACAAATATACCGGTTAATAGACAAGTAAACACACAACCATATAGTAAAGTAAACGAACCAAGACACCGACAGATAGAGAAGAAGAGTATTTCAATAGACAAAACTCCACCAAGGCTGACCATAGGATATTCCACCCTCTCAAAATGTTGTGAAAGTTAAGGGGAATGCCAGCAGTACTTCACCCTCATTTTAATCTAAGAAAAAAAACATCCTGGAGTCAGATTTAGATCCAGTTCTCTCCCAAACTCTAATCACTTGTTGCCACACAAAAAAAAAAATACTACGCAATCCTGCCAACTAACTGAGAGAAAAACATACAGCCAGACAAACCGAATCAGTTGCATAATCCTCTTGGTGGAGACAAAAGACGGAGAGAAAAGGATACAATGAAAAATAAATAAGAGAAAGAGGGAAAGGCACACAGAGGGAGGAAGATATACAGAGAGAGTGAGGACAAGAACAAGTGTGTGTTGCTGTGGTCATAAGCGCTTGGTCATTTGTTTGTTGGTGTGTGTTAGTATGACGGGTTTGGATGCCACTGTATCTTCCTTTATGCTCGTGCCAGTGTATGCAAACATGTATGTACCGGCTGGGTAAACCTATGCATTTCAAAACATACATGCGTGTGATTGCATGTATTTTGTATGCGTACGTGTGTGTGTGTGTGTGCATCTGTGTGATTGTGTGTGTTCTGTATGTTTGTGTATGCATATTTGTGGGCATATATCTGTGTGCGTGTGTTAGTTACTGTGGATGAAAATGAAATCATTCTTGTTATTAGCAGATTCCTACATTATGTAATTAGAATACATTTTCAGCTTAAGCAAAGTTTCCCTACGGTAATTAAATATTTTCCTGGACAAGTAAAGCAGAATATAATAATAATAGCATCCGCTCACCCGCACCTGTGTGGGCTAAATAATTTAAACATTTCTAAAATGTAAAACTTGAGAGGGAAAATGTCAGGGCCAAGACCTTGCATGAGAACCGAGGCATATCAAGCTCAGTGGGAACACGAAATTTGCCGCCGAGGTGAGTTTTTGTGGGCGTAAAATTTTCCTACTGCTGCCGCCTTTTTTTTTTATATATATACCCTCTCTGGTCGACGTTGTTTCCTCGACCGACATTCTCCTTCCTGTCGACGTCTTTAAAATATCTAGATACGTTTCCTGACTTTTTGTTTCTTTTTGACCAGCCCAGAAAGGTAGACATTCTGGGTTGGTGTACTGTACATTTCCCTCTCGTTGCTGACAAAAGGTGTTCGAGTAAAGCAAGGAAGGAAGAAGAGTAGATGGAGGAAAATAGGGAAAGTGGAAATGGAAAGGAAGGTAGAGAGAAGGAGCACAATGAAGGGAATGAAGGATGAAAGAGAGTGGAAAGAGGAAAATAGGAGTAAAGGGAATAGAAAATAAGTTGGAAGGAGGGAGCAAGATGGAGGGAGTGAAGGAATGAAGGAAGGATTGAGGAATGGGAAGAGGAAGGAAAGGAGGGAAATAGAGGAAGTAAAGATAAAATTTAATCCAAGGTAAGGAGGGATGGATGGAGAATTGGAGATAATTGGTTCCCTGAATTAGGTATACTCTCACAGACACCCTATTGTTGAGAATGGCACACCTCTTGGTCGGACATTACTCATCATGTCCACACCAGAGTCAGCATTACAAGGGAAAGGATAACGTTGCCAGGTGATATAATTATATAATTTTGTCAACACGTATTTATTTCCTTCTACTGCCACTTTAAAAGATTTGTGGGCTTCGATGTCAATAAGAAACTCGATTCTACACTTTCTAATGGTGGTAATATGTACTACTGCCACAAAAATTCGTACACACGCTGTATTTTTCAAGGGTTAACAACGAACCGAATATGTAACGCTATGAATAACAGCATTTATAGTTGTCGTTTGCTTGACACAGTTTGAAGAAATCAACAACCTTCAAATTTGTCAACAACATCGAAATTCTCTTTAAATTATTTAGACAAAACGGCATAGTGTGCGGCAAGGGGGATTAAATTAGAGCTTAATTTAAACACTAGTGTTGTGAGAGGGGAAGGAGTAAGCAATGAAAGGAAAATCCATCATAGGTGGAAGTCATTAAGGACACACAACACTCACCACTTGAATATGAATACCATAGAGTGCTTAAAGGGGCTACTCAGTCTCTTTGTCAAACAGGGGTGCTACGTATTTCTCCAACCTCTACTACAAAACAAATCCCTTCTCCAACACTGAAGTAGTTCTGTCTGTTCTTGTTTGGAGGAATGTAATACGCTTTCATCTTGTCCATAAAAAGATTACCCCCTAACGACTCCTTGAGGATCACTCTTTAATGGGGATGAAAGAGGAGGAAAGGAAAGGAAAGAAGAAGAGGTAGATGGAGGAAAATGAGGAAGATGGAAAGGAAAGGAAGGGAGAGAGAAGGAGCACAATGAAGGGATATGAAGGATGAAAGAGAGTGGAAAGAGGAAAATAGGAAATAAAGGGAATGGAAAAGAAGTTGGAAGGAGGGAGCAAGATGGAGGAGTGAAGGAATGAAGGGAAGAATGAGGAATGGGAAGAGGAGGAAAGGAGGGAAATAGAGGAAGTAAAGATAAAATTTAATCCAAGATAAGGAGGGCATGGATGGAGAATTGGAGAAACGGAAAAGAGTGAGATAAAAGAAAAACCAGAGAGAGTAGAACATAGGATAGAAAGGGAGCTAGGAAAGCAAGAAAGAAGATAGTCGTCCAATGGGAATATAGGGAAAGCTATGAAGAGGGAAAGAGAAAACAAATATTAGAAGGTAAGGAAGGAAGGAAGGAAGAAGGAAGAAGAAGGAGGAAGAGGAGGCTGGGACTCCATCAACGACTCTAAACCAATAACCATAATCATGTTCTTCACCTCATATTTACACTGCACGCTTGTCTCACTCTCGATCCGCCTCTCTTTCCCTCTTCCTCAGCCCTTTTCCTTTCTTCTCCTCTAGCTCTGCTCTCATGTCCTTTCTTTTTTTCTCTCTCCTCATCTCTCTCTAGCACCTTTTCTCTCACACCGACTGTCCCTCTTTTTTCTAGCTCTCTGTTCTCACTTTCTCTAGCTCTATTGTCTTCTTTCTTCTCTCTCTCTCTCTCTAGCGTCTCTCACTTTCTTTCAGCCTAAGCTCTTCTCCCTTTAATGTTTTAGCCCTCTACCTCTCAGTCCTCTAGCCCCTACTTATGCCCTCTCTCTTACTCTAACTGTCATATCGCTATCTTTCCGGTATTGCTGTCAAATACATGCAAAATGTGTGCCTTCTTTTCGCGTGTGGCCTCCCCCGAGAAGAAAAAGCAAATCTCTCATTCTTTCTTTTATTGTTTTCCTAAGAGCAAACTACCCCTTTCGGTCGTTTCGTACGCAAACACGTCCACGCACACCACTCAGAGAATGCTCTAATGGAGGTCCTGCGTAGTATTTTTACGATATGACTATGTATATATTCATAAAATATGTGCACTTTTAAGTTGTGCTATTTTTTGTGACCATGAAGAGCAGAGGAGCAAAAATCATATGGATAAACAGCTCTATACGGTGTCTTTAATTTGGCTACATTTACCATTGGATTCCCAACTTGAAGGCAATTACAGGTACTGAACAAAGAACACGAGAATGAATGGGACGGAATCAGAGGAGATCCTCAACGTCGACTCATAGATGCCGCCAGGGGGAGAAAACCACAAGTCAGATCAAGAGATTACGCAACAACCGAGAAGGAAGGAAAACTCTCACGAAAATCTTCACATCCTTTCATACATGCAGATGCTCAGTAAAAGATTGACCGAATATATACTCAGCTTGATTATCTCAAACAATATTTAGAATTCCATCAACAA
>JAWQEG010007746.1:0-2500 GCA_033782935.1 Petrolisthes cinctipes
ATAACAACAATAACATGAATAACATAAATAATAATAATAATAACAACAACAATAACAATAATAACAACAATAATAATAATAATAATAATAATAATAATAATAACATAAATAATAATAATAATAATAATACATACCTGTGTAACACTTTCTTCTTCAGAACTACAACAACAACCCATCCTTATATTATTATTATTATTATTTGAGCCTGTGGATAAAAAAGTGGATTAATAAGTGGATTAAGTGGATAAAGTTTATAAATAAGTGGAATTATTAATATTTGACTCAATAATCCACTTAAACTTATTATTACTATTATTATTGGCTGTGGATCAATAAGTGGATTAATAAGTAGATAAAGTGGATTAATAAGTGGATTTAAGTATTTGACACTTATTATTATTATTGGTTGCGGATAAATAAGTGGATTAAGTGGTTAAATAAGTGGCTTTATGTGGATTTAAGTGGAATTATTAATATTTTGACTCGATAATCCACTTAAACTTATTATTATCATTATTGGCTGTGGATAAATAAGTGGATTAATAAGTGGATGAAGTGGAATTATTAATATTTGACTCGATATTAGTCACTGTGGATTAATAAGTGGATAAATAAGTAGATAAAGTGAATAAATAAGTGGATTTAAGTATTTGACTCTATAATCCACTTTAACTTATTATTATTGGCTGTGGATAAATAAGTTGATTGATAAGTGGATTTAAGTGGAATTATTAATATTTTGACTCGATAATCCACTTAAACTTATTATTACTGAATATGGATATGGTTGAAATAAGTGGATAAAGTTGATTAATAAGTGGATTTAAGTGGAATTATTAATATTATGACTGGATAATCCACATACAATTATCATTATTACTAATTTATCGTTATTTAATCATTTATTTCACTTATTTAACCGGTTCTAGATACGGATACGGTTCTATTGGGTTCGGATACGGTTGAATTAAGTGGATAAAGTGGAATTATCAATATTTTGACTCGATAATCTACCTTCAATTATTATTATTACTAAATTTATCGTAATTTAATCATTTATTCACTTATTTAACGGGTTCTGGATACGGATACGGTTCAATTGGGTTCGGATACGGCTTATTAAGTGGATTTATAAGTGGATTTAAGTGGAATTATTAATATTTTGACTCGATAATCCACATACAATTATAATTATACTTATTTATCGTTATTTAATCATTTATTTCACTTATTTAACGAGTTCTGGATACGGATACGGTTAAATTGGGTTCGGATACGGTTGAATTAAGTGGATAAAGTGGATTAATAAGTGGATTTAAGTGGAATTATTAATATTTTGACTCGATAATCCACTTACAATTATAATTATACTTATTTATCGTTAATCATTAATTTATTTCACTTATTTAACGGATTCTGGATACGGATACGGTTCAATTGGGTTCGGATACGGTTGAATTAAGTGGATTTAAGTGGAATTATTAATATTTTGACTCGATATTCCACTTACAATTATAATTATTTATCGTTATTTAATCCTTTATTCACTTATTTAACGGGTTCTGGATACGGATACGGTTCAATTGGGTTCGGATACGGTTTAATTAGATACGGGTACGGTTTATTTTAATGATTTTTTACACAAAATAAGTGAATTTTTTTTCCAAGTATAATTTTCCACCCAAACAAAACAACACAGGGGTCATGTGATCTGTTGACAGTGTTACCAACTCAAGCACACTACCTCTGACAGTGTTACCAACTCAAGTATCTCTGACAGTGTTACCAATTCAAATATTACACCTATATATAAAAAAGATTATGTTATTTATTATTTACTATGCAAATAATTAATATATAAATATATATATTAAAAATTAATAGAATTTATAAATTTATTTAATTTATAATTATATATATAAAAGTATTATAAGTTATTTATTATTTAATATGCAAATAATTCCGTAATATGCAAATTAATTTACATATAAATATATTTAAAATTAATAGAATTTATCATATTTATAAATTTATTTAATTTATAATTATAATTATTATATAATTAAATATTTTATTGAAAAAAAAAATCATATTAAATAAAATAATAATAAATAATTAAAATATATTGAAATAAATATATATTATTATCTGGCTACACTGTTTATCTGCTGTTCTGGCTACAATGGGGCGTGAAAATAATAATAATAATAATAATAAAAATAGTAGTAACTAACCCCGTATTGGCAACACTGACCCGATGTAAACAAACCTTACCTTCAGAATGGCAAATGTTTTTTAATTCATTCCATTATTTCATTTTAATATTTTTTTGTATTTATTAAGGTTCTATAAGGCCTCTCTCTCTCTCTCTCTCTCTCTCTCTCTCTCTCTCTCTCTCTCTCTCTCTCTCTCTCTCTCTCTCTCTTTAATTCTATAGCTTTCTCCCTCTTTAATTCTATAGCTTTCTCCCTCTCTCTCTCTCTTTAATTCTACACCTTTC
>JAWQEG010007746.1:7500-20000 GCA_033782935.1 Petrolisthes cinctipes
AGAGAATAGATACGTTTTCTCTTCCCTTCGTATTATCGGGCGAATTGATTGTGATACCCAAGATACCCGTGGTAGTGGTGGTGGTGGTGGTGATAGTGCCTTGCTTAGAAAAACTCCCAGAAGAAGAATTATTGATTGAAATCATTCTTGTGAGCACTGAATTCAATCTGGGAGACCTGTGTGTGTTTACTGTGATTTCTGTCGTGTTTATCAATGGCTTCTGAAGTGGGTTGCGTAGTGGTAGTAGATGTAGAATAACTCCCAGAAGAATTATTGATTGAACTACTTGTTGTGAGCACTGAATTCAAACTGGGAGACCTATGTGTGTTTACTGTGACTTCTGTCGTGATTATCAATGGCTTCTGAAGTGGGTTGCGTAGTAGTAGTAGTAGTAGTAGTAGTAGGTGTGCTTCGAGTCGCGTTGGTGGTGTGTCAACTTCGGGCCAGGTCCGTTTTAGAGGGTGTTGGGATGGGCTTGGGGTCAGCAGATATCTCTTTTCTCTTGCAGGAAGGTTTGGAATTATGAGTGCCGGGAGAAACTACAGACGAAGATGATTTAGAATTATTACTGCCGGAAGGAAATGTAGACGAAGATGATTCAGAATTATTAGTACCGGTAGAAATTACAGATGAAGATAATTCAGAAATATTAGTGCCGGCAGCAATTACAGACGAAGATGATTCAGAAATATTAGTGCCGGTAGAAACTACACACGAAGATTTAGAATTATTTGTGCTGGTAGGAACTGCAGATAAAGATGATTCAGAAATATTATTGCCACCAGAAACTACAGTCGAAGATGATTCAGAAATATTAGTGCCGGAAGGAAATGTAGACGAAGGTGATTCAGAATTATTACTGCCGTCAGAAATTACAGATGAAGATGATTCAGAAATATTAGTGCCGGTAGAAATTATAGACGAAGATTTAGAATTATTAGTGCAGGTAGAAATTACAGACGAAGAAGATTTAGAAATATTAGTGTCAGAAGGAAATGTAGACGAAGATGATTCAGAAATATTAGTCTTGAGAGAAACTGGAGACGACGATGACAAAGTTTTGGAAGAAGGTTCAGAAAGATTCGAGCCAGTGGTATATGGAACTGTAGACATAGACTCCTTGGATGTATTGCCTTGGTGAGAATTGATTATCCTAGTTTTAGATGAAGAAGGTTCAGAATCATTACAGCCAGTGGTATATGGAACTGTAGATGAAAACTCCTTGGATGTATTGCCTAAGTGAGCAGCATTGTTCCTAGTTTTAGATGAAGAAGGTTCAGAAAGATTCGAGCCGGCGGTATATGGAACTGTAGATGTAGACTCCTTGGATGTATTGCCTAGGTGAGAATTGATCATAGTTTTGGATGAAGAAGGTTCAGAATCATTACAGCCAGTGGTATATGGAACTGTAGATGAAAACTCCTTGGATGTATTGCCTTGGTGAGCGTTGTTGTTGTAGTTCCGAGTGCTATCCTGTTGGTGACTCTTGTTGATTTTATCCATGTGGTTTCCCAGAGATGCAGAAGGTGACCCATTGGTGGTGCTCTGTTGTTGTTTGGGTATTGTAGTGGTGTTGGTGGTGTGTGTTACGGTGTTCCTGTGTTTTGGGAAAGGTGTTGTGGTGGTGTCCTTGTGGGTGTCCTTGGGTTTTGTAGTGGTGGTGGTGGTGGTGGTGGTGGTGTGTGTTACGGTGTCCCTGTGTTTAGGAGAAGGTGATGAAGGTGTAGTGGTATGTGTTACGGTGTCCCTGTGTTTAGGAGAAGGTGTTGGAGGTGTAGTAGTCTGCTGGGTGTCCTTGTGTCTTGGAGAAGGTGTTGAAGGTGTAGTAGTGGTGTTGGTGGTGGTGTGTGTTACGGTGTCCCTATGTTTTGGGAAAGGTTTTGAAGGTGTAGTGGTGTCCTTCTGTCTTGGAGAAGGTGTTGAAGGTGTAGTGGTGTGTGTTACGGTGTCCTTGTGTCTTGAACAAGGTGTTGGAGATGTTGTAGTGTCCTTCTGGGTGTCCTTGTGTCTTGAAGAAGGTACTGAAGGTGTAGTGGTGTGTGTTACGGTGTCCCTGTGTTTAGGAGAAGGTGTTGGAGGTGTAGTGGTGTGTGTTATGGTGTTCCTGTGTTTTGTATGAGGTGCTGAAGATATTGTAGCATCCTTGTGGGTGTCCCTTTGTTTTTGAGAAGGTGTTGAAGGTGTAGTGGTGTCCTTCTGGGTGTCCTTGTGTCTTGGAGAAGGTGCTGGAGATGTAGCATTGTCCTTCTGTGTGTCCTTCAGGCTGTCTTTATGTTTTGGACAAGGTGCTGGAGACGTAGTAATGTCCTTCGAGCTGTCCTTCAGGCTGTCCTTTTGTTTTGGACAAGGTGCTGGAGACATAGCAGTGTCGTTCCGGATGTCCCTTTGTTTTGGAGAAGGTGTTGGAGACGTAGCAATGTCCTTCGAGCTGTTCTTTTGTTTTGGACAAGGTGCTGGAGACGTAGTAATGTCCTTCTGGGTATCCTTCAGGCTGTCCTTATGTTTCGGACAAGGCGTTGGAGACGTAGCAATGTCCTTCTGGGTGTCCTTCAGGCTGTCCTTTTGTTTTGGAGACGTAGTAATGTCCTTCTGGGTGTCCTTGCATCTTGGTTGAGTTACAGAAGTCGTTAGTTTAGAAGGACAACATGAAGACACTACAAAGTCCTCATGTAACATCATCATCATCTTATTATTATTATTGGGGAGTGATGTAGGTTGTGGAGTTGAGGAGTCTCGGGGAATGTGGTCGTCACGTTTGATGAGTGGAGACAATGAGTTTGAGGCGTCGGATCTGGGGATAACAGGATTACAAGATTCAAGTTTAGAATCATCTAAACTTGTAGTAGTAGTAGTAGTAGTAGTAGTAGTAGTAGTAGTAGTAGTAGTGGTGTATTCTGTTTGAGAAGAGGTTGCTTTGGACACAAGACTTTCACCAGAACTAATATCTGTACTACTATTTGTATTAGAATCTTGTGATGTTGATTTAAGCATATCTTCTTTATGGTAGCAGCTTTCTGAGTTATGTACAAGTTTAGAGGTTATGTTGACATGTTCAGGATTCGATATGACTGCTGTGTAGTTGGACAGAGAAACTTGAGGCTTTTTTGAGCAAGAGTTAAATGACACTTTACCTACATCTGCTTTGGGATCCAAGTTAGAGGGATCATGCTTCAAGTGTAGGTTACAAGAGGGCTTTGAACTGGATGGTAGTGGTAGTGGTAGTGGTGGTAGTGGTAGTGGTAGTGGTGGTCTGGGGGAGGCAACAACAACAACAGCAACAGCAGCAGCAACAGGAGGTTTGGAAAGTGAACAACCAACTAGTGAGGTTTTGCAAGTCTTGGGTTTTGACTTTGAGCTAGATGTCATTCTGGATTCCTGTGTACGAGAACTGCTACCGCTTGACATAGAGGCTGTGGGACTACAAGTTGATTTAGACGCTGTGGGACTACACGATTTAGACGCTGTGGGACTACAAGTGGATCTAGGAGCTGTGGGACTACACGATTTAGACGCTGTGGGACTACACGTTGATTTAGACGCTGTGAGGCTACATATTGATTTAGACGCTGTGGAACTACAAGTTGATTTGGAAACTATGGGACTACACGATTTAGATGCTGTGGGACTACACGATTTAGACGCTGTGAGGCTACACGTTGATTTAGACGCTGTGGAACTACAAGTTGATTTAGAAACTATGGGACTACACGATTTAGATGCTGTGGGACTACACGATTTAGACGCTGTGGTACTACAAGTTGATTTAGAAACTATGAGACTACACGATTTAGATGCTGTGGGACTACACGATTTAGACGCTGTGGGACTACAAGTTACTTTAGACACTGTGGAACTACAAGTTGATTTAAACGCTGTGGTACTACAAGTTGACTTAGACGCTGTGGGACTACACAATTTAGACGCTGTGGAACTACATGTTGACTTAGAAACTATGGAACTACAAGTTAATTTGACGGATTCATTTTTAGACGCTGCCTTGCACGACGATTTCTGCTGCGGTTTCGAATTTAAACTCAAAGTGGATTCCGTTCTGCAAGAGGAGCTGCTGGTGGTGGTGGGTTTTTTGGAACATGAACAACCTGTATTTCTGGTGGCTTCATGTCGAGAGGAGGAGGATCTAATAAGGGATTTACAGGAGGAGCAGGAGACGGAGGGGACGCAGGAGACGGAGGGGGAGCAGGAGACGGAGCAGACGGAGGAGACGCAGCAGGAGGAGCAGACGGTTGAATTAACATGTCCATCAAGTGACGTTGTGCTTGAGGTTATAAGAACAGGTAGTGGTGATTGTGTTGGTAGTTGTGGTTGTGGTGGTGGTAGTTGTGGTGGTGGTTGAGATTGTGGTGGTAGTGGTAGTGGTAGTAGTGGTGGTGGTTGTGGTAGTTGTGGTGGTGGTAGTGGTTGTGTTGGTGGTGGTGGGGTAACATGCATCTTATTTGGATCTAACACTAGTGGAGTTTTACATGAGGGCGGTTGTTTACGATTGGACGATTGCATAGGACTGGCAACACTGACACCCGTAGAAGAATTGACACCAGGCGGCTTGACAACACAGGAAGAATTGACAGGCGGCTTGACAATACAGGAAGATACACGCTGCTTGACAACACACACGCCTTCTTCTTTATCTTCAACTTGGATTTGACTGACACCGGTGGCAGAATTGACAGGCGGGGAAGAATTGACAGGTGGGTTGACAATATTGACAGGCGGCTTGACAACACACACACCTTCTTCTTTATCTTCAACTTGGATTTGACTGACACCGGTGGCAGAATTGACAGGCGGGGAAAAATTGACAGGCGGCTTGACAACACACACGCTTTCTTCTTCTTTATCTTCAACTTGGATTTGACTGACACCCGTGGAAGAATTGACAGGTGTGGAGGAATTGACAGGTGTGGAGGAATTGACAGGCGTGGAAGAATTGACAGGCGTGGAAGAATTGACAGACGGCTTGACAACACACACACCTTCTTCTTTTTGCTGTTGTTGTTGTTGTTGTTTGGGTTTGTTGGGTGGAAGCGGTGGTGGTGGTAGTGAAGATGGTGGTAGTGGTAGTGAAGATGATGATATTATTTGTGCTTGTGGTAGTGATGATGGTGGTGGTAGTGGTAGTGAAGATGATGATATTTGTGCTTGTGGTAGTGATGATGATGATATTTGTGCTTGTGGTAGTGAAGATGATGATATTTGTGCTTGTGGTAGTGAAGATGATGATATTTGTGCTTGTGGTAGTGAAGATGATGATATTTGTGCTTGTGGTAGTGAAGATAATGATATTTGTGCTTGTGGTAGGGAAGATAATGGTAGTGATGATGGTGGTAGTGATGATAATGGTAGTGATGATGGTGGTAGTGATGATAATGGTAGTGAAGATGGTGGTAGTGGTGGTGGTGGGTAGGTGGGTGGTGGTGATGATAGTGAAGATGATGATAATTGTGGTAGTGAAGATGTTGACATTACATAGGATGGTGGTAGTGGTGGTGGTGGGTAGGTGGGTGGTGGTGATGGTAGTGAAGATGATGATAATTGTGCTTGTTGTAGTGAAGATGATGATAATTGTGGTAGTGAAGATGTTGACAGTACATAGGATGGTGGTAGTGGTGGTGGTGGGTAGGTGGGTGGTGGTGGTGATAGTGGTGATGGTGAAGTAGGTGAAGGTGATGGTGATAGTAGATGTAGTGATGATGGTGGTAGTGGTAGTGAAGATGATGATATTTGTGCTTGTGGTAGTGAAGATGATGATATTTGTGCTTGTGGTAGTGAAGATGATGATATTTGTGCTTGTGGTAGTGAAGATGATAGTGGTGGTGGTAGTGATGATGATAGTGGTAGTGAAGATGATGATATTTGTGCTTGTGGTAGTGAAGATGACATTTGTGCTTGTGGTAGTGAAGATGATAATATTTGTGCTTGTGGTAGTAGTGGTGGTAGTGATGATGGTGGTAGTGATGATGATAGTGGTAGTGAAGATGATGATATTTGTGCTTGTGGTAGTGATGATGGTAGTGAAGATGATGACATTTGTGCTTGTGGTAGTGAAGATGATATTTGTGCTTGTGGTAGTGATGATGATAGTGGTAGTGAAGATGATGATATTTGTGCTTGTGGTAGTGATGATAGTGGTAGTTGTTGTTGTTGATCACAGGGAGAATTTGGCCTTTTTTCAGCCTTTAATGGTGATTCTGGCCTTTTATTCTCAGCCTTTAATGGTGATTCTGGCCTTTTATTCTCAGCCTTTAATGGTGATTCTGGCCTTTTATTCTCAGCCTTTAGTGGGGACTCTGGCCTTTTATTCTCAGCCTTAAGGGGAGATTCTGGCCTTTTATTCTCAGCCTTTAATGGTGATTCTGGCCTTTTATTCTCAGCCTTTAGTGGGGACTCTGGCCTTTTATTCTCAGCCTTTAATGGTGATTCTGGCCTTCTTTCAGCCTTAAGTGGTGATTCCGGCCCTTTTTTCTTTGGAGATTCTGGCCTTTTATTCTCAGCCTTTAATGGAGATTCTAGCCTTTTCTCAGCCTTTAGTGGAGACTCTGGCCTTTTATTCTCAGCCTTTAGTGGTGATTCTGGCCTTTTATTCTCAGCCTTAAGGGGAGATTCTGGCCTTTTATTCTCAGCCTTTAGTGGAGTCTCTGGCCTTTTCTCAGCCTTTAATGGTGATTCTGGCCTTTTATTATCAGCCTTTAATGGAGAATCTGGCCTTTTATTCTCAGCCTTAAGTGGTGATTCAGGCCTTTTATTATCAGCCTTTAATGGTGATTCTGGCCTTTTATTCTCAGCCTTTAGTGGTGATTCTGGCCCTTTTTTATTTGGAGACTCTGGCCTTTTATTCTCAGCCTTTAATGGCGATTCTGGCCTTTTATCAGCCTTAAGTGGAGATTCTGGCCTTTTCTCAGCCTTCAGCTTCAGGGGCAATTCCGGCCTTTTATTCTCAGCCTTTAATGGTGATTCCGGCCTTTTATTCTCAGCCTTTAGTGGTGATTCTGGCCTTTTATTATCAGCCTTTAATGGTGATTCTGGCCTTTTATTATCAGCCTTTAATGGTGATTCCGGCCTTTTATTATCAGCCTTTAATGGTGATTCCGGCCTTTTATTATCAGCCTTTAATGGTGATTCCGGCCTTTTATTATCAGCCTTTAAGGGTGATTCCGGCCTTTTTTCGGATCTTACAAAGGATCCAGACTTTTTCTCGGACTTGGGACTTTCCTGCGTTTTATTTGGAGATCCGTCCGTTTTATTTGGAGATCCGTGTGTTTTATTTGGAGATCCGTGTGTTTTATTCGGAAAGTAATGCGTTTTATTCGTTGATTCATGTGTTTTATTCGTTGGTTCATGTGTTTTATTCATAGGTTTGTGCGTTTTGTTTGGAGATCCATGTGTTTCACTCTTCAATCCATGCGCTTTATTCAGTGATCCACTCGTCGTATTCAATGATCCATTCATCGTAGTCAGTGATCCATGCGCTTCACTCTTCAATCCGTGCGCTTCACTCTTCAATCCATGCGTCGTATTCGGAGATCTATTCGTCGTATTTGATGATCCATTCGTCGTATTCGGAGATCCATACGCTTCACTCTTCAATCCATATGCTTCACTCTTCGATCCAGGCACTTCACTCTTCAATCCATACGCTTCACTCTTCGATCCATGTGTCGTATTCAATGATCCATGCGTTTCACTCTTCAATCCATACGCTTCACTCTTTGATCCATACGCTTTATTTGGTGATCCACTCATCGTACTCGGAGATCCATGCGCTTCACTCTTCAATCCATGCGCCGTATTCAGTGATCCATTCAGAGATCCTCCTCCTTCTTCCCCGAGAGGCAGACCATCTTTCTTACTAACTTCCCGATCCCGTGTGAGAGAGAAGAGATATTTATACTCAGAATTATTTATATTAGAATTATTAGTATTAGTAGTAGTAGTAGTAGTATTAGTATTTGTAGTAGTAGTAGTATTTGTATTTGTAGTAGTAGCAGTAGTAGTAGTAGTAGTAGTAGTATTTTTATTAAGTAGTTCCTTTCTTCTCTGATTTTCATATCTTCCCTTGTAGATTGGTTTGTTGGGGGGTAAAGGGGGTAGGGGGGGTACATGTGGGGGTTTGGATAGGTCCCCCCCACTTCTAACCCCCCCGCTCGCCCCCACCACGCCGACCCTGGACTTTAGGGGGTCGTTTAGGGGGTCATTTAGTGGTTTGGAAAGGTCCCCCCCACTTACCCCGCTCGCCCCCACGCCCCTGGACATTGAGGGGGCATTTAGTGGTTTTGAAAGATCCCCCCCACTCCCCCCACTTGCCCCCACGCCTCTGGATCTTAGGGGGTCGATTAAGGGGTCATTTAGTGGTTTGGAAAGGTCCCCCCCACTCCCCCCGCTCGCCCCCACACCTCTGGATCTTAGGGGGTCGATTAGGGGGGTATTTATTGGTTTGGAAAGGTCCCCCCCAATCACCCCACTCGCCCCCACGCCTCTGGATCTTAGGGGGTCATTTAGGGGGTCGATTAGGGGGACATTTAGTGGTTTGGAAAGGTCCCCCCCACTCCCCCCCACCCCCACCCCCTGTTTTACTGTTATGGCTTCCTGTTTTACTGTTATGGGTTCCCGTTTTACTGTTATGGCTTTATTGCTTGAGGTTGTGTGTTGTTGCTGCTGTTGTTGTTGTTGATGTTGTTGTTGTCCTGAGATTGGTTGGTTATTGCTCGTTGTGGTTGTTGTTGTTGTTGATTTGGGTGTGGTTGTTGTTGTTGTTGATTCACTCTTGTTCTGCTCTAACCTCTCCGACTCCTGATTCCCAACAACGATGCCGACGATGTTGTTATTATTAGGTGATCTATCTGTATTAATGTCTACTCTCTTCCATTCACCATCAGTAGTCTTGTCGCTGGTGGTGCTTAGGTTGTAAAGGTTCTTCTTCGCTTCCGGCTTCGTTGTATCAGACTCAAGTGAACCTCGTGGTGGTGATTCACGCTGTTTGGGTTTGTATCTCGACTCCTGCAGTGACGCCTGACGGAACAGTTCATCATATGGGCAAGGAATAGGTTCAGGCGGTGCAGCTTGTCTAGTGATCCATCGATATAATTGGTGGTCGGTGCTGGTTGGGCCGTATCTAGGCGAGTCGTCCACTTCTCCGGGCAATGACGCTTGTCTATATATTTGTAGGTATGATCCTAACACAGCAGGGTGGCAAGGATGTGAGGATGTGGGTGTGGATGAAGGTGGTGGTTGATGTGTTGAAGGTAGAGAGCCTTGTCTTTGTAACTTGGTATGTGTAATTGGGGATATGTTTTCCTTGGAGGTATTATGAGTTGTTGACTGGGAGGAGGAAGAGGAGGAGGAGATTTGCTGTTTATTGCAGTGCCCTGACTGTTGCGCCGCCTCTTGCCCTGCCTCCACCATCACCCCGGTCTTCTTAGTTCCAGTGCCCCTATCATCCATGACCAAGTTCCTGTCACTGCCATAAAACTCTCCTTCCCCCTCCAGGAATGACAGACTGGCTACATAACTCAGTGGTTGTCTACTTTCACTACTACTACTGTTGTTGACCCTCCCAGACCTCTGCCACAGACTGCATTGTCGGAATATACTACGTGGTGAGAGGGACTTAGTGACCGAGCGCTGGGGAGAGTTGGGTGCAGAGAGAGAGCGTTTGGGAGAGGAATGCGGTGAGGTGGTGGTAGATACCGGAGAGGCAGAACGTTGAGGTGTGCCTGGAGGTGAGGAGGAATAACAACAGTGTCTGGGATCAACAACAAGAGGTACGGAACAAATAGTGTGCTTCGGTGAGGTGGCCGGGGAAGTAGACGGAGAGGAACTCAGAGATCGGACTGGGGAGGAGCTGCCGTGTTTTGGACTGGTTGGGGAGGGGGCCTGTTGATGGGGAGACCTTAGCGGGGAGGAGCTGCGTCGGGCATTGTGTGGCGGCGACGGGGGGGTGAGTTGGGGGGAGCTGCTGCCACTGCGGGTTATTCCGACGAGTGAGCGGAAGACGGGGGGGGGTCGGGAGAGGAGCGTCGAGCGGGTAGCGGGGAGGGGACACGGACTTGGAGTAGATGCGAGGGGGGGTTAGCGGAGATGGACACGGAGGGCTGGGGCTGGTGGGTCGGGGTGGGTGGTGGAGCGTCCTGGGGAGTGTAGTGGTGAGGGGCAGGGGCTAGGGGAAGGGCTGCCGTGCCGAGAAGGGGAAGGAGGGACCTTGAGCTGGAGCTGTCCCGGGAGTTACGACGAAAGATTCCACTTCTGAAAACACAAAAACAACACTTGGAAATAAAAGGTGACCCCATCCCTGTCCCCCTATTCTCGCACCCCCCCTCCAAACCCCCCCCCCTATTCCCGCACCCCCCAAAACCCCCCCCCCCCCCCATTCAAGCCTGTCCCCATATCGCCGCACCCCCCACTTCTGAAACACACACAAAAAAATTGCAATTAAAAGTTAGTTACCCCATCCTGTCACTACTCCCCCTCCCCTCACTAATATTATTCCCGCACCCCCCCAAACCTGTCCCCCTATTCCCGCACCCCCCAACCCCCCCCTCCCCAAGCGTGTCCCCCTATTCCCGCACCCCCCAAACCCCCCCCCAAGCCTATCCCATATTCCCGCACCCCCCAAACACCCCCAAGCCTGTCCCCCCTATTCCAGCACCCCCCAATCCTGTCCCCCTATTCCCACACACCCCAAAAACCCCCAAGCCTGTCCCCCCTATTCCCTGCACCCCCTAAAACCCCCTAAGCCTATCCCCCTACTCCCGCACCCCCCTATACCCCCCCAAGCCTGTCCCCTACTCCCGCACCCCTCCCCCCCCCCCAAGCCTATCCTCTACTCCCGCACCCCCCCCCCCCCCCCCCAAGCCTATCCTCTACTCCCGCACCCCCCTAAACCCCCTATTCCCGCACCCCTTAATTTATAACAAGCATAAGAGTGTTATTATTAACATTATATTGTTATTGTTGTTATTGTTATTGTTATTGTTATTGGTGCCAGTGCTAGTAGTGGTGATAGTAGTGGTGATAGTAGTGGTGATAGTGGTACTACTACTATCTATTTTGTCCCAATAGTAATAATGGTGGTACTACTATCTATAGTTTGTCGGCAGTGGTGATAGTAGTCGTGATAGTGGTGGTATTGGTACTAACTAACTAGCGGGTGATAGTGGTAGTAGTGATAGTGTTGGTGATAGTGGTAGCGATGGTGGTACTATCTATCAGGTCGCAATGGTGATAGTAGTCGTGATAGTAGTGTTGTTGGTGAGGGTCACTAACTAACTAACTTATAGCAGGTGATAGTAGTAGTGATAATAGTAGTGATAGTGGTGGTACTATCTAACAGGTCCCATTGGTGATAGTGGTCGTGATAGTGTTGGTGAGGTCACAAACTAACTTATAGCAGGTGATAGTAGTAATAGTAGTAGTGATAGTGATAGTGGGTGGTACTATCTAGCAGGTCCCAATGGTAGTAGTAGTAGTGATAGTAGTGTTGTTTGGTGAGGTCACTAACTAACCAAAGTGTTGTACGGACACTAACTAACTAATTAATTAAGATGTTGGTTGTATTATGAATTAAAGTGAGATTATCTTGGTGTTAATTAAGTGGTCATTTGAAAGGTTATTAATTCCTAGTAACTATGCCGGGAACACACACATACACAGAACACACACACACACACAGACGGATACACACACAGAACATACACATAGAGATACAGACACACACAGACAGATACAGATTAACACACATAGACATACACATTCCCAAATATTATTATTATTATTATTATCATTATTACACACATATAGACACACACACATAGAGGTACACACACACACACACACACAGACGGACACACAGATAGATAGATACACACACACAGAACCACAGAGACACAGATAGATAGATACACACACACAGAACACAGAGAGACAGACAGATACTCACACATACACACACACACAGAGACAGGACAGATACACACATACACACACCACACATAGAGATACACACACATACAGACAGATACAGACACACACACAGACAGATACACAACATCACACACACACACACACACACACAGACGGACACACAGATAGATAGATACAACACACACAGAACACATACAGACAGATAGATAGATACAGACACATATATACACACAGAGAGACAGACAGATACCTCATACACACAGACACACAGATAGATAGATACACACACACAGAACTCAGAGAGAGACAGATACACACATACACACACACACATAGAGATACACACACACACAGGACAGATACAGACACACACACAGAACACACAGACACACATATATACACACACACATACAGACACAGATAGATAGATACAGACACACAGAACACAGAGAGACAGACAGATACTCACACACACAGATACACAGAGAGACAGAGTACACACACACACACACACAGAACACACAAGACACACATATATACACACACACATACAGACACAGAGACAG
>JAWQEG010007747.1:0-15000 GCA_033782935.1 Petrolisthes cinctipes
ATGACACTCCCTATGTACTATGGTCCCTCCCTACCATGGGCTCACCCTACTATGGTCCCCCCCTGCCATGGGCTCACCCTACTATGGTCCCTCCCTACTATGGTCTCTTTTATATGGTCCCTTCTTACTATATGGTCCCTCCCTACCATAGCCCTTCCCACTCAGCATTACCCTCTCCCCCACCATACTCCCTCTCCCCCACCATGGAACTTCCCATGTCCATCCCTACTATAGTCTCTCCCCCCCCACCAACCATGTTCCCCCTTCACCATGCATGTCCTCCCCACCATGACACCCCTCACCATAATCCCCACCCAAGGTCCCTCCCCTCACCATATTCTCTTCCCCCCCAACCATGCCCCCCCCCCACAATATTCCCTCCCCCTCACCATATTCCCTCTCCCCCAACCATGGCCCTCTCCCCATCATGCCCCCTCCCCCCCACCCATGCCCCCTCCCCCCTTCATGGCACGTCCCCCCCTTCATGGCTCCTCCCTCCAAACATGGCCCCTTCCCTCTAACCATCATGCCCCCTCCCCCCCCACCATGGCCTCCCAATATGGCCCAAAGCGAGCGACTCTTGGTGAAGTTTTGATGAGCCTGTCCCCGGTTTTCACCCCCTGACGTCTGGACATTTACCTTTTAGTTGGGGAGGGAGGGTGAGGGAGGGTGTGAGAGTGAGAGAAGGTGATGGAAGGTGTGAGAATGAGGGTCAGGGAGGTTGAGGGAGGGTGTGAAAGTGAGGGAGGGTGAGAGTGAGGGTCAGGGAGGGTTTGAGAGTGAGTGTCAGGGAGGGTGAGAGTGAAGGAGAGTGTGAGAGTGAGGGAGGGTGAGTGAGGGTTAGGGAGGTTGAGGGAGGGTGAGATAGATTGAGAGTGAGGGAGGATGAGAGAGTGAGGGGGGTGAAAGGGTGAGGTAGGTTGACTGGTGTGTGAGGCAGGTTTAGGGAGGGTGAGGGAGGGAGATAGATTGAGGGAGGGTAAGAGGGTGAGATAGGGTGCTTAAGAGAGTATGAGAGGATGAGGTGGGTTGACTGGTGTGTGAGGTCTGCTTAGGGTGAGGTAGATCGAGAGAGGATGAGGTTGACTGAGGTATGTTTATTGGTATGAGGTTGAGGGAGGTAAGGTGTTGGGTGTGTGAGGGTGTGTGAGATAGATTGAGAGGTGTGTGAGGTAGGGTGGGTTAGCTTGAGTTCTGTGTGAGAAAGGGTGAAGGTAGGTTGACAGAGAGAGGGTGAGGGTGTGTGAGGTAGAGTGAAGGGTGTGAGAGTGAGGGTCAGAGAGGGTGTGTGATGTAGGGTGAGGGGTGTGTGATAAAGGAGGGGTGAGGGTGTGTGATGTAGGGTGAGGGTGTGTGATAAAGAAGGGGTGAGGGTGTGTGATGTAGGGTGAGGGGTGTGTGATAAAGGAGGGGTGAGGGTGTGTGAGGCAGGGTGAAGGATGTGGGGTGTAGGTTGAAGAGTGTGTGTGTAAAGCCCAAAGGATAACCTGCTTACAATTCCAACTATCTGCCCTGAGCAAGTACCAACTATGATTCTTAACTGCACTGAAAAATAACATGTTCCATTGTGATTGTTACTAGAGGCGTTATACCGAGTCACGCTGAAGCATACATAATGTTTTATTTAGGGAAGAGGATTGGGATCAGAGAGGCTTTGCATAATTATTTTTTTGTTTTTTTTGTTATACTTTTTTAGCAGAATGTATTGTACTTAATCTTACTGTTCGCGTTTTACAGTTTTAATATAGTTGTTAGCGTTGGTAGGCTTTTCATCTTGGTAATCTTTTATTATACCAGTAAATTGACTAAAAAACACACATCCAATCGCAGTTACACCATTCGACAAAGTAGTATAAAACAAAACTACACTACTTCATCTTTCTATATTATACCAAATAAGGGAATAAAAGTTAGGAAATAAGGGATAAAGGGGGGCAGTACAGTTTTGGTAAATCTGGAGTAACTGATTCCTCTCAATTACTTTAAACAACAGGCCACCATTATTTTTGTTATTATGATCCTGTTTCCGGGCATACTTTGGAAGAATCAAGACGCTTTAATGTACCAAAAGTACTGTATATATTATACTCTCTATCTCCTTAGGCTTTAGAACAACTGACATTAAGGGAATAAGCGTTAGGACAACTGACATGGAGAGTCTGCCTTCCAAATTAGTGATATCCTGAGATGCAACAGACACACACTCAAGCATCTGATTACCTGTTTCTAATTGATAAGACTGTACACGCCTCGGTTATTATCTCAGGTGATGCTGCATTGGGGATGAAGATGTTGTTGTTGTTGTTATAGTGTTGAATATAACGCTGATAAATAATTGTATCCAATGCTTTAATTAGCTGTCATTCCCTCATCAAAGGGCCTTAATTTTTTCCGAGGCATCTGTTATTCCTTATGATACAATCTAGGTGATAAAATGAGCCCGTGTTAAATGACAAGTGTTAAATAAATTAGAGTAATATTGAGAGCTTTCTGTATTGATGAGAATTGCAGGGATGATAATATTATAACAGACGTATGGTTGTTATTGATGAATATTACTTGGTTCATATTACTTATCTTCATAACATGGAAGGTGTTTCTGATTGGTGCTGTTGTTGATGAGTGTGAATGATGGTCGATGCAGATAGAGATTCTCAAAGAAAGATGAGATTGATGAATAATTTAAGTCGATACAATGATGTATAATATAGGTATGTAAAATATATTGTGATGAGTATAGAGTTTTAAAGTGAATCAGAGTGGAAATGTTAAAGATAGATAGATATGTAGCATTATTTTATATAAAAAATCATTATTAAGGGAAAACGTTGCAATGTATGAGGCATATAAAGTGTTGCAGGATAGATGTGTAAAAAATAATGAAAATAAAATAAATAATGTACCGTATCATATTAAAAGTATAGTGTGTTGCAACGTCTGGAGTAGGTCAGTCCAGCACTAACAAAGGCATAAATATTTCGCAAATTTTGTTTTCTATGTCAGATTCCAAAGTTTCCCCCCATGCATGCAATACAATTTTTTTTCCCCATTTTTTATTTTTTTATATCATTTTTTATTTTTATATTTTTTTTATTTTTATTTTTTTACAGAGATGCGACGCGCGTTTACCAGAGACAGATGGCTTGCTGTTTGTTCTAGGGTTTTAATCTAGGCTGATGCTGTGACGCTATTTGGTTGCAGACTAATGCGGGGCTATTTATTTTGGTGTTGATTTCCGGTTGTTTAGTCCACTCCGATTTATTTGTTTGGTCCAGGCTTGATGTGTGCTGTTGTTGTTGTTGTTGTTGTTGTTGTTGGATTCAGGCTTGATGTGTTTCGTAGTGTTGTTGTTGTTGTTGTTTGATTCAGGCTTGATGTGTTTCGTAGTGTTGTTGTTGTTGTTGTATAGATTTAGGTTTTGTCGAGGTTGATTAAGTTAATTTTTTGTTTGTTTCAGATTGATTTGTTTGTCTGGGCAAGGCTAGTGTGTTTACAAGAGTACGAAGTTAATTTTCTTTTGCTTAGTTGGTCGAGATTGATTTGATTGTCTGGTCAATGCTAGTGTGTTTACATATGTAGTCTACGAGGTTGAGAAATGTCTTGTTTGGTAGAGATTAATTTGTTAGTCTGATCGAGGTTAGTGTGTTTACATGTACAGCCTGCGAGGTTGAGAAATGTCTTGTGTTGTTGATATAAATATTTGTTTGTGTTTAGAAGAGGCTAACTAAAAACTTTCTTGCAGGTTGAACGAGGTTGACAATATATTTCTGTCTGGTTCGTGGCTGACGTATTTTTATTTCATGGAGTCCAATTATCGTGGGGGTCGAGGCTGATTTCACACTGATTGGGTTATGATAATGGGCGATATTTCTGTCCCTCACCTTCATTAAGAATTGTTCGTCTCGTAGCCATTTGTTTAGTTCCGGGGGTCATTCACATTAATTTTTACTGAAGGCCAAAGAAGGGATGAGTGAAGAATACCCATTAATGATATAGTCTTGAATAAATAGGCTGCCGAATTGGATCTAGTTGTTGGGTTGGAATGGATGAAGTGGTCGCAGTAAGTCTCTTCCCTTTGCTGTTGTCTTATTTAAGGGAAGAGTATATATTTGGTACATTCCTTGATTCCTCCAAAGTATGCCGGGAAATAGAACCAGATTAATAAACGTAATGGGGTCCTGTTGCTTGGAATTATGTGGAGGATTCATTTACTCCAGATTTACCAACACAATTATACCCCATTAATGATTCTCAAAGGTAGATTGAGGTATGCATAAACCTTGAGGGGGTAATTGCTTTACAAATAATACATTGGGGGCTACCGGTTCCTCCAAAGCATACGAAAAACAGACCTAACCCACAAAATCAAGGTCACCTCCGTTTCTTAGGACGGCTTGGAGGAATCGGTTGCGCCAAATCTGCAAACACTACATAACCCCCTTTAAGGACCCTGTGATCTGGTACGAGAATTGGAGGCTTCTGATTCCTCCTGAGTATACAACGAAACAAGTTCCTTCAATATAGTTAACGTTTCGTGGGAATGTTTGAAGGACTCTCTTACTTCCAATTTTCCTAACATTATATTTTATTTCCCCCTAAATTAAAGAATGTCTATGTATACCACTAGCAGTAAGAAGTCGACGGTAGCCAGTCCTTTCTTTCTCAGTTTTCTCCTCGGGTTCTGTGGATGACTCTGTGTTGACATGGCTTTCATTTCTGTTTGGCTGGACTAGGTTGGCCTGGCCTTACTCGTGTTGTTTTGTGTGTGTTTGTTTGTGTATGTGTGTGTGTGTGTTGAAGGGACATGTTTGTCTGTATTATGTTTGTGTTGAAGGGACTTGTTTGTGTGTATTATGTGTGTGTGTGTGTATGTGTGTGTGTGTGTGTGTGTGTGTGTGTGTTTAATGGTCGTGACTACAGAATTCCTCAGGGTATATGATAACGCGGTGTTTGTGAGGTCAGCTGAGGTCAAGTGAATGAGACAGAGGCTGGGGTGTATATATTTGCTCTGTGTGATTTGTTGTCCATTCCCTCTCTTCCCTTGCAAGACTGAAAGATTGATTGTAATGTGTGTGTGTGTGTGTGTGTGTGTGTGTGTGTGTGTGTGTGTGTGTGTGTGTGTGTGTGTGTGTGTGTGTGTGTGTGTGTGTGTGTGTTCTTCTGTTTAATACTACTACTATTAATCCTTTTTCACTACTACTATCACTATACCACTCTTATTCTCCACTATCACCACACACACTGACCCTCATTAACACCACCAATACCACCACCACCATCACCATCACCACCACTACTGTCACCATCATCATCACACTGACCCCCATCAATACCACCCCCCACCCCCCACCACCATTATCACCATACCACCACCACCACCACTACTGTCACCATCATCATCACACTGACCCCCATCAATACCACCCCCCACCCCCACCACCATTATCACCATACCCCCACCACCAATACCACCACCACCCATCACCACACTGACCCCCATCAATACCACCCCCCACCCCTCACCACCATTATCACCATACCACCACCACCAATACCACCACCACCCATCACCACACTGACCCTCATCAATACCAACCATCCATAACCACCGCATGTCACCCCCACCCCCACCCCATCACCACCACCCCACCACCACCACTACCGGCACGTCAACTCGCTACACTCAATTTTAATCACGACTGTAATATATTTCAGTGAAAAATTGGAGGCTGGCGGTGACATCCTGGGTTTTATAAATGTACACAATAGCACTTGTCATTACTGCCGTGTGCATTTATGAATTTTAAGTGCACCCATGTCTATATTTCCCCAATAATTATTTGTACGCGTAAAAATGTGTTGGTGGGACGGGTGTGGGTGTGGGTGTGGGCGTGGTACAGGTGTTAATGATGCTTGCAATGGTTGGTGTTGCCCTTGTTGTTGTTGTTGATGTTGTTGTTGCTGTGGCGTCATGGGGGGAAATGAATATAGTTTTTCTCGTTTCAATATTAGCTCCTTCAGTCTCCATGGACGCTTGTTGAATGGAATAACTTACTGTAGACAATTCACTAGAGACTGAGACACTTGCTATTAAAAGTAAAGTTAGTGCAAGTATGTCATCTTAGGTATAGTAAATATTTTAGGGATCCTGGACATCGAATACCATGATAATCTTGCTCTTACAGTTAGGGCAAATATGAACTGTTTTTGGACTGCATTACTGAATCATATAGTTTTGTTGTCATTTCAAGTATAGGATGAAGTATTTGAGAGGAAAGAAGTGCAGGCAAAGATGTTAAAGTAAATGAGCTGAAGGTTATTTGACTCAGGAGTGTGATGGCTGGGAACTTTGCTTTATGGTGTTGTGTGGACTGTTGTGGTGTGATTGAAGTGGAGTAGTATGGTGGTGTGTTGTGGTGTGGTGTGTTGCATGATATGTTGTGTGGTGTGCTGTGATGTGGAATGAAGTGGTACGGTGTTGTGTGAAGTGTATGGGTGTTGTGGGCAGTGTATGGGTGTTGTGGGCAGTGGAGTGTTGTGTTGTGTGGGTGTTGCAGTGGGCAGCTAGAGTCTCCTCCTCCTCCTCCTCTTTCTCCTCTTCGTGTTGCCATGGTATTGCATCAGGACTAATCAGATTTAGCCTGTGCCGCCGGTGAGACTTTGGTGTTGTATTGACTGTGTGTTGGAGCGTCACTAACGAGGTGTGGGATTATATTCTGTGTAGTGGGAGAGAATGCATGCAGCAGGCAGGAAGGCAGGCAGTCCTTTCTTGTGTTGCAGGCACATTTAATTCGTGTATCCGTTCATGTAAATATTTTCCGATAACCACGTCAAGACTCGGACCGGGTACCCTAAAATTTCACTGTCGAATAGAATGTATACACAGATTGTATAAAATAAAATGATGAAATGAGAAAATAGCTAGGAAAAGGATTGTGAGCGTTTCTCTTCTGCTTCGAATGGATAAAGGCAGTAAGAGAAATTTATCAGATAAGGTTCTTCCACATATAGCACGTTGTTGATTTTACACACACACACACACACACACACACACACACACACACACACACACACACACACACACACACACACACACACACACACACACACACACACACACATACTGAGAATGACTAACCTTGTGTTGTTTGTGTTGCAGGGAGCCTTCAGATCAGCACCAGCACGGAGGAGGACGGTGGCAAGTACGAATGTGTTGCCGAGAACTCAGTGGGCACCGCCTTCAGTAACCTCGTCAGCCTTTACGTCAGGGGTGAGTACTGAAATGTCTCTGTCTTGTAAGGTAGGGGGTCGATATTTTATTCTACTTCTATTGGGGTAAGTACCGTTTCTGTGTGGTGTCTCAGTTTTGTAAGGTGGGGTGGGGGTAGATTTTTTTATTGTACAGCCACAATCAAATATCCACCGACACTTTCCTTTCATTGTAGTAATATATCTTGGTAATAAAGAACAACTCATATATGATTTTGCAGCACCTCATAATAATAATAATTGAGGGGGTTTAGTCGACATAAGGTGTTGTATGATTATATTTTGATATGATACCGATTTATTGGAACGATGGTAGGAAAGTGTTGGTGGTTATTTGATTGTGGCTGTACATCTATTGGGGTAAATACTGTACTGCATCATGTCACTGTGTGGAAGTGGGTGGGATTGATTTTTTTAAAGTATTTCTCTTGGGGCTACCGCAGTACTGTGTCATGTCTCTGTTTTGTAAGGGAGTCGATTTTCTGTTATTTCTATAGGGTAAGTACTGTACTGTGTCACGTATTTGGTCCTTTAACCTAAACAAAAGGAAACGTTTAGCGAGGAAACGCACTTTGATCTTTGATAAAAAAAAAAAGCGTTTCTATTATCTGGGTTTAATCTCAGTACCTATGATTCTGTAATGTATCTACTATTCTCTAAAGGCAACAGCAGCACCCTTCCCAACGCCCCGCCCCGTCAGTCCTTTATTGTTCCCGTAAACCAAATATAATAGACAGCTTTGTGAGAGACGATTACTTTTATTATTATTGTTGTTGTTGTTGCTGCTGCTGGGCCCCACGAACATTCAACTTGGTGGAGGGCGAACCATTAAAATATTTTCACTGTGGTGGGTTCATCGATGTATACAACTGGATTCGTTTGTTTACTCTGATGGCTACGCACACACACACACACACACACACACACACACACACACACACACACACACACACACACACACACACACACACACACACACACACACACACACACACACACACACACACACACACACACACACACACACACACACACACACACACACACACACACACACACACACACACACACACACAGGTAGTTGGATTCTCTCAGTCATAAATTTTTTTTTTCGATTCAAAGGGAAAAATTGAAACTAAATCTCATACGTTTTTTATTCTTATTGGAAGCGTCACTTTAAAGGTTACTTACTACTTTTAACCTTATGTGATTTGTGTTGTACAGTAGTCGAGAGATTAAAGCACTCTAATATCGTCAAAATGTATTAAAAAACAGCACCTACATAATAATGTGAGAGCCTCTTTCACGGCACATATGGGAGGGTACTTATTAATGGTCCATACCAAGTCACGTAACAGATGCCCTATTAGTAACATTGTGGTGATTTGTCTCCTGGGATACACTCGAGTAGTTTGGGTTAATCAGTAGCCCTTCATCTTACCAAAATGGGTTCTCCACTTAATATATCTGGTATTATACATAATCACTGGAAAAAAAAATTATATTATATTTATTCTGCTTTGAGGTTTGTGATCGTATGTGTAATTGTGTATATGTGATTGTGTGTGTGTGTACGAGTGTGTACGTTGTTGGATGTCTCTGTGTAAAACATCTGGGAATTGTATATATAAAGTAGTTTTGTGTACATTGTGTAAAACATCTCGGAAATGTAAATATAAAGTAGTTGTGTGCACATTTTTATCGAGACATCATAAAGGGAAGAGAAAATTCGCCTGGATGGGAAGTTTTTGAGTGGAAGTGGGAGTATGAAAGGCAATGAGTGTGTGTGTGTGTGTGTGTGTGTGTGTGTGTGTGTGTGTGTGTGTGTGTGTGTGTGTGTGTGTGTTAGTGGAAAAGGTAGTGTGGGAGTGAACGAATAAATTCTTGCTTGCTTGAGTGTTCGTGAAATATAGGAAAGATTTTAATGTGTGAGAGACAAGGCAAGATTTGAGTGTGTGTGTGTGTGTTAAAAGGGTGGAAACATTCGAATTGGTGAAAGAGAAGGAGAGAGACTAAATGGTTAAAGGGGTAGAAAGTGTGTGAAAGAAGAAAGGGAGATATTTGAGAGCGAAAATGGTAGAAAATAATGTAATGTGGGAATACGTTTGAGAGAAAGGAAAACCGTGATGGAAAATATGGTTAGAGTGAGAGAAGGGATGGGAGGACAAACACACACACACACACACACACAATCTCACACACACACACACACACACACACACACACACACACACACACACACACACACACACACACACACACACACACAATCTCACTGACACTCACACTCCCAGTAACACACACACAATCTCACTGACACACACACACACACACACACACACACACACACACACACACACACACACACACACACACACACACACACACACACACACACACACACACACACACACACACACACACACACACACACACACACTCTCACTGACACACACACACACACACACACACACAATCTCACACACACTCACACTCCCAGTAACACACACACACACACACACACACACACACACACACACACACACCAATCAAGACCACCGGACGTCTGACATAATAAAGTATTCATATGTTAATTTTGAGTCGTGATCTGGAGCGCCAATGTTTACTCTCCCTGAAGACATTTATTCCAACATCCCCCCACGAGGCACAGGGAAACTTTTATTTACTCTTATTACCTCGATGTGCAGAATATATTTGTCTTGCCCTAGTGTGTGTGTCTTTTTTATATTGCTGCGTTTTTTTTTAATCTATTGCCTCTTTCCAGGATGAGTAGAATATATTTGTGTTACCCAAATACGTCTTTTATCTTACTAAGTTTTGATCTGTTGCCTTTTCTCTTCCCAGTTTGTGTAGAATATATTTGTGTTACCCTTAAGTATGATTCTTTTATCTTAGGAAGTGTTGCTCTATTGCCTCTTCTCTTCCAGGATGTGTAGAATATATTTGTGTTAACCCTTATATATGATTCTTTTATCTTAGGAAGTGTTGCTCTGTTGCCTCTTCTCTTACCAGGATGTGTAGAATATATTTGTGTTAACCCTTAAGTATGATTCTTTTATCTTAGGAAGTGTTGCTCTGTTGCCTTTTCTCTTCCCATACATTTACCCTTCTGTATGTTTCTTTTATCTTACTAGGTTTTGCTCTGTTGCCCCTTCTCTTACCAGGATGTGTAGAATATATTTGTGTTACCCTAATATGTCTTTTCTCTTATTAGGTTTTGCTCTGTTGCCTTTTCTCTCCCAGTTTGTGTAGAATATATTTGTGTTATCCTTCTGTATGATTCTTTTCTCTCGAGCACTGAGAAATCATTTACTGAAATCTAGTATATATGTGGTATAATCAAGTTTATTAGAGTACCTTAGAGTATTTTTATTTATTTAGACTATTTTCTTTATTAATATGTGCACAAATATCTTTTTTGAGCTCCTGTTTAATAAAGGTTTTCTACTGTAAATAGAGTTGAAGTATAAATAACACACAGAACTAAAGAGATTTAAGAGGATAATACACTTTTGGTACATTAGAACACCTTCATTCCTCCAAAGTATGTCAGGAAACAGGACCAGATGAGCAAAAATAATGGGGGTCTGTTGCTTGGAATAGTTTGGAGGAATCAGTTGCTCCGGATTTACGAACACTGTACTACCCCTTTAAAGAAGAAAGGCTACAGGAGGCTCCAAAATGTCCGAGGTAACAGAATGGTTGGTTGGGTTGCTGTAGCGGCCAACTCAAGAACCCGATTATCCGATTTACCAGAGGGACACCACCTGCTTCCCTGCCTGTCAGCCTGCCTGCTTACTTCACTACTAACCTACCTACATACCTACCTACCTTCACTACATGCCTGGTTACTTCACTACTAACCTACCTACCTACCTACCTACCGTCACTACGTACCTTCTTACTTCATTACTAACCTACCTACCTACCTTCCTTTACTACATGCCTCCTTACTTCACTACAAACCTACTTAACTACCGACCTACCTGCCTGTTTACTTAAATTTCTGTCTACCTACCTACCTGCCTACCTACCTACCTACCTGCATTTCTACTTATTTATGGACGAGGTCAACAGCAAGGTCAAAGCTGCTGAAAAGATAAGAGGGAGAATTTTTTACCCGTGTCCAATTAACGTTTGTAAACAGCGGTAGGGAACTCACACCGGCTTAATAAGAGAAAATCATGTAAAACCCACAGTGATAATCTCGGCGACTACGTGACCTTTTCCAGTTAGTGTACAGAGGTAGAATGTCTTGCTAAACACTCAATGAGAAGCTTATATTATACGTACAGGACAGGATAGGGTCATGAAGAGGTACGGTAAGGTGAGGTGAGGTGGGGTTAGGTCAGTATGGGTGTTAATCACTCGTGTCTGTTTAGTTAGACAGGATAGGGAGAGGGAGGTGTGTGGAGTAGACCTTCTTTGAGGTAAGGAATAATTGTAGGATATTAATTCGGTAATGACTCATAATATTAGCCTTAGGAGAGAATAAAGTGACTATGAATGGTTCTATCGTTGCACTGTCTACTCACCCCTCCTCCACCTCCAGTCTCTGTGTCCATGTTATAATATAGACACCGCAGTTCCCGTCTCCAGTGCCACACAGTTAGTTCTCTCTCACGCTGCCAATTTGCCGCCCATTGCCTCTAGTGCCGCTTAAAAATATCTCACCACCTCGGCTTCTGGCACTCACCACCACCAGATTCCCGCATCTTCCTCGATTAAAGGTTTTTGTTGCTCTCGGCGGTGGAGGGGAAGAAAACTTTTACACTGAACCGGAAATAAAAGTCAAATTGGCAATTCAGAGCAATTAAGCGGGTTTCTTTGAAGTGTAAATTGTATGTGTGGCCAAGTGACTCGAGTTGAGGAAGGTGACCAGCCAACACCAACTCTTGGTCAATGGGACGTGACCTGGCCAGATGTATGTAACATGAGTTCACACTACACCATGCCAAACCAGGTCATGCCACACAATGCCACACTATATCACATTACATCATACCAAACCAGGTTACACTACACCATACCAAACCAGGTCACACTACACCATGCCAAACTAGGTCACACTACACCATACCAAACCAGGTCACACTACACCATACCAAACCAGGTCACACTACACCATACCAAACCAGGTCACACTACACCATACTAAACCAGGTCACACTACACCATACCAAACCAGGTCATACCACGCCACTTCACACCAGTTCATACCTCACCATCCCACACCAGGTCACACTCCTCACTTCCTCACACCAGGTCACTCCACACTTCCCCACACCATATTATACCTCGCCACCCCATATACCTCTCAGCCTGACATCACACTTCACCATACCACACCACCCAACTTTGCTTCACACCAATCCAATCCACACCACACAGCATAATACCTGAAATCACACCACACACCACATAACATCTTGTCAATTTTACACATAACATCATACAACAGATATTCACATTGCATCTTCTCTCCCTTTGCCTTCCCTATACTCTGGTGGCTCTCGTACTCAAGCATTTATACACTTAGATTATTGTACTGCAGTGAGGGAGACAATACTGATGTTGAAAAGAAAAATACTGTTCCATTTATCAAATAAACACCTTACGGCTTATATATACGAATAATAGATCAGACGATATAAAGCACAAATAAAACACAAATATACGACGATAAAGTCAATCCGAGCGACCCCTGAGGTAACCCCGTGGAGTGGTCCTCGTGGGAGTGGAGCCAAGTGTATGTATGTATGTATGTATGTATTCCTTGCCGGCACTGCACTTCGCCGGCTTGGAGGATACTTGAGGTGAGCGTTTGGAAGGGCGGCATTAGGATGCAGTGGGGGACCTGGACCCACTCCGCCTCACGCTGCTCTGTATAATATCCCATAAAATTGGCCTTTCATCCCTCCTCCGCCACCACACTGTCGCATCTCGCCCCGCCGTCGCCCGCCTACCACTATCCACCCTTTGCTTTTACACACACCAGCACCACCACCACCACCACCACCACCACCAGCAGCAGCAACACCACCACCAACACCACTACTACTACTGCTACTACCACCAATACTACTACTACCACCAATACTACTACTACTACTACCACCAATACTACTACTATTACTATTACTAATACTACTACTACTCCTACCACCACCATCACCACCAATACTACTACCACCACCACCACCACCACTACTCCCACTACCATCAACACTACCACTACTGACACTACCACAACCAAGACCTCTTTCACACACCATTACCACCACCACTTCCACTACCATCACCTCTCACACACTACCACCACCCCATCCCACCTCCCACACAACTACCACCACTTCCTTACACCACCATAACCCCGAACGCCACCACCAACACGCCCCCCCCCCGTCCCCCCCCGCCCCCACTGGCTCTCACACACCACCACCACCACCACCACCACCACCACTGCCGCCACCACCTCCTTCCTCCCGCACGGAATACCAAAAGAAATGATCAAGTATGATTTTACCTTTTCATGTATTTGGCTACCCAGAATCTTGAGGGAAAAACCTTCTGCAGGAAATTTTTAGCGCAAATATAAAAGCATTCACTTTCACTTCAGTAAAGATATCCGCCAATACTCTCTCTCTCTCTCTCTCTCTCTCTCTCTCTCTCTCTCTCTCTCTCTCTCTCTCTCTCCTACATGGAATAATAAAATGTAATAGTAGAGTTTAAATTTTGTCTTTTCAAACATGTACACACACTTAGTTACCGCAATCTTGAAAAAAATAAAAAATATTTGTATATGAAAGAATCTTAAATTAACGCACGCATGCACATTCCGTCCAATATAAATATAATAGATTCTTTAGTAGAATAGTGTAAGTTTTCATTGAGTTATTCTGGTGAAAATATTGGACAACTCAGTAGTTAATGTTTACCTTTCTGATTCTTTTGATATATTTGTTAGTTGGTGCATTGCTCAATAATTCAACGAGTTAAGGCCCCTGTGATCATGTAAGAGAATTGGAGGCTTCTGATTCCTCATTACTATGCCACGAAACAAACTACTTCAACGTTGGTCGTGTTTCGTAGCAATGTTTGAAAGACTCGCTAACACCCAATTTTTTTCCATACATCACAGTGTCCCTTAATTAATACTTCAGGCCAGAGAAGTGCACACGTGGAGTCCATCATATTTCGGGGGATATAATGATTTATTTGCCTTGTACTCTATATTTGTTGAACCCTTTATGCCACGTGAAGTTTGTGAAATTTGTGAACCCTTTATGTCACGTGAAGTTTGTGAAATTTGTGAACCCTTTATGCCAAGTGATGTTTGTGAAATTTGTGAACCATTTATGCTACGTGAAGTTTGTGAAATTTGTGAACCATTTATGCCACGTGAAGTTTGTGAAATTTGTGAACCCTTTATGCCACGTGAAGTTTCCCAGTGGTCACCAACATCGTCTGTCTCTCGAATAAAATGTTAGAGTGGTAAATTAAGAGGGTAGCAAAGTGTTGGTAAATCTGGAGCAACTTATTCCTCGAAACTATTCCCAACAATTGGACACCATTATTTTTTTTGTTAATCTGGTTTTGTTTAGGGATATTTTGGTGGATGGAAGGCGTTCTAATGTACCAAAAGTATACTATCCCAGCAAGTGGTAATAGGTTAAATGCCCATAGTGACTATCGTGAGGGAATAACCTA
>JAWQEG010007747.1:20000-23345 GCA_033782935.1 Petrolisthes cinctipes
CTCTCACAACTCTTCCATACCACTCACCACTCTTCCACACCACTCACCTCTCTTCCACACCACTCACCACTCCTCTCACTTCCCAAACACCCACATCCTTACCACCCCATCACACACTCTTTACCTCCTACCACACACTCTTTACCTCCCCTTCACACTCATTACCTCCCCACCACACACTCTTTATCACACAACACACACTCTTTATCACACACCACACACATATCTTCATTCTTCCACATCCCTTCACATCTCGCCATTTCTTCACACCACTGGGCATCCTCCCACAATCCACACCATGCACCCCTCAACACACCCTTTATATCCACTACACCCTCCCTACACACACACACACACACACACACACACACACACACACACACACACACACACACCACACACACACACACACACACACACACACACACACTCTACACCTTCCACACCCTTCACTAACCTTAAATACACCATCCAGCCCCCCCTCTAAACCCTCCCTACACCCCCCCACCTTTACCCCCCCACCTATACCCCCCCCCCTTTCTACCGTCACCCCCCCCACTCTACACCTTCCCCCACACCCTGGTCGTAGTGAAACATTGAGGTGTCTGCCGGTGGGTGTTTAAGGTAATTACCGTGGGAAGGAGCATCTGGCCTCATCTCCTCTTACCCCGCCCCCCTCTCTGTTCCCCCCTAGTGCCCCATGACCCCCCTTACGCCTCTCTCTGCTCCTCCCTAGTGCCCCATGACCCCCCTTTTCGGCCCCCCCCCCCTAAACGCCCCCTTTCTACCCCCCTAACGCCCCTCTCTGTCCCCCCCCCCCCCATAACTCCCCTCTTTACTCCCCCCTCCCTACACAGTGATCCCCCTCCTATCCTGTGGAGCCCCTTACGCCCCTCACTGTCCCTCCCCCTCTCTCCCTAATTTGTGAACCCCTAAAGCCCACCACTGCTTCCCCCTCCCAACTAATAAACCCCTTCACCCCTCCCTAACCTGTGACCCCCTGCACCCCTCTCTACTCCCCCCCCCCTCCCTCCAATGAACCCCACGGTGACCCCTTTCCCCCCCCCTTACGCCTGCCCCCCCCCCCCCCCTACCCCCTTCCTTACGTCTGGCTGCCCCCTCACCCCCCCCTTCGGTCCTGTATGTATTATCCCCAAGTCTCGCGTGGTACAGGAATCTCCCCCTCCCCCTCCCCCCCATCACCTCCCCTCTTATTTCCTCATTCGGATCCCAAAATCTCATAGTATGGTACAGGGAGCACCGACCCCCCTTCACTTTCCTGCCCCTGATCCACGAGTTTCTCATAGGGAAGGGAAGGCAGACATCATTTTCTTTCTTGGGTGTTAGCAGTATTTTTGTTGTTTTTTTTTTTTTTTTTTTTTTTTTTTTCATATATACTAAACTGTTATGTAAATTATGTTAACCTTACACACACCTGTTATATATTTCATTCTAAAGAGGCTAAACAAACCCAAAATATATTTATGGTTTACTCAGATTTAGTTTTATTTATTTATTTATTTATCTATTTTTATTTAATTTTTTATGTAAGAATTTATTTATTTTTGTCATGGGTACCTCTCCCATTGCCTTCCAAATCATATCAATGTTGTTCTCAACCTTCCAACTCTTTTTGCAGACTTATATTTTTCATGTTTTAGCTTCTCCTCCTCCTCCTCCTCTTTATCTTTTCGTTTCCCTCTTCCTTAAACTCCATTCTTTATTATTCCTATTATCCCATCTTTCAGTGTACAGTCTCGCCCAATAGTCCTGTAACACCTTCGAAAAATAGATGCCAAACTACAGCTGTAACTTTTGGTCTGTTGTAATATTGTTTGATAAGATTCACTCCCAATTCACTTTCCCCTTTAGCTGATGCAGGGACTTTTGATGGTGACTGCACATCTTACCTCAGTACTTCTTCGTCTTTGATCTGTCTCAGTCAATATTTCACAGACAGATCTCTCTATCCTCCTCCTTTCATCCTCCTCCACATTATCCTCTTTATCCTCCTTCTCCATTCGTCCTCCTCCACATTATCCTCTTCATCCTCCTTCTCGATTCGTCCTCATTTCCTCCCCCTCCTTTTCATTTTCTCATCCTCTTCCTTTCAACATAATCTTCATTTCTTCCTCCTCCCTCCTCCCTCCCTCTCCTTCTCAATTTCTTCTCCTCTTCCTCCTCCTCGTTCTCCTCCTCCACATCTTTCTAATCCTCATCCTCCTTTTCACCTCCTCCATTCCTCCTATTCCACGTCCTTTCCTCCTTTCTCCATTCCTCCTTTTCCCATTCCTCCTCTTATTCCTCCTCTCCTCCTCCTCCTCATCCTCGTCCTCCTCCTCTACATTCTATCCCTCCTATTCCCTTCTCCTCCTCTTCCTCCTTCATTATTATTCGTTTATTCAGCCATTTTAATTATACTGTACTTGTAGTTTTTGCTGAGCCTGGTAAAATGGCCAACATAAACATTGGCCGGCCATCTCTCTTGTGCTTCTCTTTGTTTTTAAGTCCTCTGGCGGCGTCTCTCGGTACTAAATATTCTCTGATCCCACTGCAGTGAACACGAGTACCATCTGTGAGAGAGAGAGAGAGAAGAGAGAGAGAGAGAGAGAGAGAGAGAGAGAGAGAGAGAGAGAGAGAGAGAGATCTATATATATATACACATGTATAACAGGAGACTATAATGATACATAACTAACGGATACATACACACATACACACTTTCCGACGCCCCCCCCCCCACCCATTCCAGACTAGAGAGTGTCCATGTGTAGCAGCAAAAAGTGTTACTATATTTTGTTGTGTGTACCTGTGTCAAGGGGAGCAAAAATGGTCACTCCTTTCCTTCCTCCAATATTGTGCTCTACCCTTTTGTATTCCTCTCATTTTTACCTTCCAGACCTCAATATTTTATGGGGGTAGTAGGCTACATATGGCGTTGGTGCATGGGAAATAAATCTGGAGCTGCTGATTCCTCCAAACTATTCCAGGCAACAGGATGGCATTATTTTTGTCCATCTGGTCGTGGTGCATGTAAATAAATCTGGAGCAGCTGATTCCTCCAAACTTTTCCACCAGGCAACAGGATGACATTATTTTTGTCCATCTGGGTCTGTTTCCCGACATGCTTTGGAGGAATCAAGGCACTCTGGTGAACAAACTGTATATTACTCCCTTAAGCGGCACCAGATCTCTATTCTATATATATTCCCAATGTTTATATAATGGTCTCACTTTTTATGCATACCTATTTATCTATTTATATAATGTAGTGTATTTATATATGTAATTTTTATGATTACTTTGGCACTTGTTTCATCTTTCCTAATGTAAATGCCTGTTATC